>JALIZF010001144.1:0-160950 GCA_029948255.1 Telmatactis stephensoni
ACTCCTTTATTTGATTTTCCTCTCTTAACTCATGATTTGCGAACTTGTCGTCCAGCATCTTGTCCTTGGGGATCTGCAAGCACAATTAGGTAAATTCATTAAAGCCCAATTAACACCTTTAGTAGGAATATGGTTTATGAAAATTGGCATTTTGTCGATAAATTTCTGGACTGTATTGTAACAGTTTTGTCAAGCATTATAGTGCATGCTATCTTTAAGTAATGGTCCGAGTAAGAAGTAGGCCAGCAAACGACGAAGAATGCAGAAAGGTTAATTGTGATATTGTTTAAACCGTCCATTTCATTGGTTAAAACATGAAAATCTGCCATAACTTCAAAAGTTAGCGCATTTGTTTTCTATTTTATTTAGTCTGATTCCTTCTTCATTAAAGCTTTCCTGACTTTAATATAGCAAAATTTCTCTGTGGGGAACATAGCAAATGGGAATCGAAGCCTCACTTAGATATTGTTTTACGCGCTTATTATTCGACGTGATCTTTCAATACACTAGCATGCGTTGCTGGCGGTCTGCGGTTTTGGGGGCGGAGAGAAATGAAAGTCTTTCATTTTCTCTCCGCCCCAAAAACCGCAGACCGCTAGCAACGCAGGCTATTAGTACAAAAGAAAATTTGTTTCAAAACAGGGTTTCCGCACATTTTATTTTAAAAATGTGTTATCCAAAGGCTGTTATGTTGAAAACCAAGACATTCTTTTGCGGGGAAGTTGAAATTGGCGCAGAACAGTAGAAAGTTGCCTACCTCTTGCTCGGACAATTACTGAATATGAAAATGCTTACAAGATACTGAAATACCTCTTTGTTGAATGTTGAGAAATGGAGGGATCAAAATGTTAAATAGAATGGGTCACATCTGATCAAAGGGAAGGGTTACGTCTAATCAATAGTTACTCGACTCATTTCAGAAAAAGTACTTGGATACGTACAATGATAAAAGGATTTGCTGGGTAGATGCATAAACACAAAGCAATTCATCGCAAAGCAAATTTGAAAAAAAAAAAAAAAAAAAAACTGAAAGAAGGCCTACAACGCAGTCAGTGATTTGGCACAGAATAGACATGACATGATGTCAGCAACATGTATGCCAGCTTTTTAACATCTTCAGTGGCTGTTAAACTCTACAATATCTTGCTGAAAATTTCTACAAATATCCACAATTAGCAATTTCCCCAAAAATTGACTATGATGGATTTTCTATTTCGTCATAAAGTAGAAATGAGATGTCATGAGAAAACATGCACGGCCTAAAGTTGAAAGCGAAGACATGGGACCAACTCATTTTAAAACTATTCAAAGATATAAGTTGATAAATTCTACCATTACCCACAATTTCAGTTTTACTCTCAATATTAAAGTTTTCCTTTGCCATCAGGCAAACATCAACAAATACTTAGTCTGTGCTTACCCCTGTATTTGTCCTTTTTCCCAGAACTTGCTGGCAAACAGCAAACTGTTGATGGCTCTGATGAAACAGCATAAAACTGCAAAATATACTAATGTACAGAAAGTAAACTTGAAATCTGTTCATTGTCGATATTTTATGCTACAAGCTGCAAGCTTGGCCCTTGGCATGGTCGGCAAACACAGCGGTTTTTATAGGGGTTCAAAAAAGCAACGATTGTTACGCTATGTCAATAAATAGAAAGAATGTCACTCTGCCTCGCAACATGACTTGGAAGATCCAAATTCGACAGATGTATTTTCTATACGAGGTTTAAATTTGAATAGCAGCATTATCCCCAAAGAAAATGAATGTATAGTTATATTGAGATCAAGAAAGAATAGGGTTCATGATAGAATATGGACCAATGTGACGTGTACTCAGCCAACAGATAGACATAGACGCCATTGTGACATCAAATGATTCTTGCCATTCATAGATATTTCAACTAAGCAATTATATGACTACATGGAATTTTAATTAAAGTGTAAATAGTTGAAATATACTGTGTGAGTGATTGATAATCTGTGTAGGCAAAGTAGGCGGCAGGTCATTCATGGATTGATTTACTTTGTGTATTCAGCGAAAGGTAGTCTTCCCGTGCTACGAACAGGCAAAAATGAAATTATTCGTTATATCTTTATCACGCCGTTAAGATCAGTTAACGGTATTGCAGCTGTAGTAGACCATAGTTGAATAGAAAGCTTCACGTACACTTTAAAAGACAGATGGCAAAGAGAATCAAATATCAAGTGACCTTCTTTTTATACCTGGCGTTGCCGCTTGTTTGCGTAGGTGAGTCATTTCGCGTTTGCCGTAAACGCGAAAAGTCATGCCAAACGCGCGTCGCCAGGTGTGACTGTGTGGTCCTCTTTGCTGTTTGCCGTTTACCGCGTACACGTGAAGCTTCAGCTCTCTAATTTTTTATGTTTAATTGATGTTTTAAATTTTGATTAACACATTTTAAATATTTTATAATCTCAACTACTTAAGGGGTGTTTATGTTTTCCGTTTGGTTCAAGCTAGTGGATTTGTGTTTGTACGATAAAGAACTAACGAAGATGAATATGGGAAACGTGCACTTCCTGTAAGAGGCAAAGCAAAATATCTGTAGCTCTAGCGGGACTCGAACCCACGACCGCCCTGGGATACAAGTCCAAATGATTCGTTTTCAGCCAAACGTATTTTGAGTTCTTAGCTCGGCTTTTATTTCTTATTCTTCACTCATTCATGTATTCATTTAGTAGCCTTTCTTTCTTTCCCTCCTTCCTTCCTTAATTCCTTCTTTCATTTTTTCTAGTTTCTGTCTTTCTTTTATCTTCCTTCCTTCTTTCCTTCTTTCTTTTTTTCTTTCTTTCTACTTTTCATTCATTCATCAATCGTACCATTAATTAATTCATTCATCCTTCCTTCCCTCCTTTCTTTCTTCTATTTAGTTCCAAAAGCCTTTCAAATGTCTAAGGTCTTGTCATTCTATTCTTCATTCATTCATTTACTCATTCATTCATTTAGTCATTTTTCTTTCTTTCCTTCTTTCTTTCTTTCTTTTTAGTTTCTCTATTTTTTATCTTCCTTCTTTCTTTTTTTCTATTTGTCATTCATTTATTCATTCAGTTAGTCATTCATTCGTCCTGCCTTCCTCCCTTCCTTTCTTCTTTCTAGGTCCAAAACCCCTTTCAAATTTCGAAGCTACGGTTGAAACCACCTACTCAATTTCCGTTAAAACGTGTTGCTTTTTACATTATTAATTGAGGAAATTGAGTTATTTTAGCACTCAAAAGAGCAGCATATAAAACAGGAATGATGGGCGGAATAAATCAAAGAGGAAGAGCGAGAGCTTTTTGCATTCTCTTACAGATCCAGCTTCTTATCTGTGAGTGCATTCAATAAAAAATGCATGAAACAGTAATATGACGTATAAATAGTGAAAAAATAAAGCAATAATTAAACGAAGAATTTGGTTTAATTAGTGCTTTTTTTACATACACACATTATATACAGGTGTCTGTTTACAATTTGCTTAGTGTAAATGAAATATCTCCTTTTCTGGACTTTATTAGACTTTCCTAAAGATTTATTTTTTCATTATTATTCAGAGAATGTCCTCAGGTCTACGTGCATACACACCAATAATCTAGATTTACATGGCGTTTTAAATAGAATACCATAATTGGTAGTAAAATTTGTTCAAATGATCACTTGAGTTGGTGAGAACACATTAATTATTCTATGCACCATGGACACTTTTTTGGTGGTTTTTGAGAAATCTGCGGCCTTAAAAATGACGTTTTCCCTTTCAGTTGATGACTTTTAAACGATGTCTTGCCAAGCTTGTCATCTAGAGCCAACAGCTTATGCGTCATCTTGTTCCTCGAAACCTGCGGAAAAACAAATATTGTATTTGAGCAATACGAAATAGGATACGAGCTGCAGAGCACACGAAAACAAGAAGTTTAGGATCATGACGCCTAACATTTAGCTATATAGTGTGCTAATATCACAATAAGACATAAGAAGGTGTCGCTTATACTTTAACAAAGTATTTTTGGCATTTTCACAGTTTCGAACGAGCTTCTATCTTTTCTTTAGTATACAGGAGGTTGATTTTTTAACCACAGTTTCTAAAGGCTTTTGCGTGAAATAAGTGGTATTTGTTATCACTGCTTGCGCGTTTACTCATAGTTACTGGGAATTAGGCGAGAGACTTCCATGCCGCCAAGAAAGTGTTAAGACAACATTGGCGAAAACTTTGCGGCATATGTCTGAAAATTGAGTTAATTGGGTTTTTTGGTAGCCTATCAACCAATTTCCATTTGAGACTAGGCAGAGCGTATAGTTATTCAAACAGTGGTAATAGCGGGATTCCAAAGTCTCCTTTACAATCATGCATTGCTCCCTATAAGATCCCAATCTGAAGAACATGATCCCTTATCCAAAATTTTAGTTATCCTTTAATACTCTGTATACCTTGATACGACCCAGATCATTTCTTAGCTAGTTGTCGTTCACATCTACAAATGGTTAGATCTTTGCGTTTAATTTTCTTGCATAAGCAAGCACGTTATTAAACCACAGGCCACATCTCCTCAAAACTCCTACACAACCGGCTATAGATTTAAGAGAACACAGACCACTACCCAGAAAGAGTAGAGCATTGGAGGTTCAGGTAAGTAATGTTCGTAATATTCATCTTGGTATTTGTGTGTGTTTAAGATAAGGCGGTGCCTCTGAAATCTCTTAACACTTCGGCCTCATCGGAAGAGAAGAACTGCAGTGTCGTTTACCGACCAGGCGAAAAATGATCTATGGTCTCTCATAATAAGGACATCTATTTAAGCAATACAAGATAGTTTTCCCTTACTCTACCGATGAAATAGAGCAATCGTAATGTTGAGAGAAACAAGAGAAAAGTCAATTTAAAAATCAATACTTCTTGATACAGCAAGAGGTATTTTAAGAGCAATCAAATTGTGTTATTTTTTTAAAAAATAGAAAAAACAGAAACTTGCTTTTAATTGAAGCTGAAGTTTGAAAGAGGCTAGCTGACAGAATGATAAACGAGAGGCTATTGCTTCTAAGTAATGGTCACGCCTGTTAAGAACGATAGCACGAACAATAGGCCTGCGGCACATTTGCTGCACACTAATCAGAATTTCGTGATTTTCATACTGAGAATGTATTAATACACGGAGAACATGTTTACAAAGAAATATTTATTAAAACTCATTTCTAAAAAGATTTTCTTTTGACTTCAGTAGAATTTTCAAACAATCAGGGGAAACACACACACACAAAAAAAGTTAACAATTTTCCATGTTCCCCACATAGAATTTCCGTTGTATTTAAACTCAGAAATATATATATTCCCAAAAGGAATCGAAATTAGTCAGTTAGTACTGAAGAAGTTAAATAACATATATGCTTCTATCAAAGTTATAGCAATTTCTCGTGTTTTAGCCAATGAGATGAAACAATTCTACAATAAGCAACTTTCTGCATTCCATGCCGTTCAGTGCTATATCCTTCTTAGGCGGACCATTACTTATCTATTGGTTTGTGTTAAGATGGGATTTTTTTTTTCAAGTTCGAGCAGTGAACGACAAAAACTTCTGAGTTGAAGAATAGCCATTGTACAAAACTAAAATCATTTCTGTCAGACAGTTTAAGTTGTTTGTAAGTAGTTTTGGCCGATGAAAGTTGAAGAAGCGTTAATTCGAAGAGAAAATTTGGATCGAAAATGAGGTTTAGGCCTTCATTTGCTTATTTGCTATATGTTCTCTTTATATTAAGCTTGGAAAAGCTTAATCTCTACACAACTTCAAGAAAAAGTCTTCGTACAATTCAAAAATCCGTTTTAAACAGGTATTTTAACTTGGTACGTCAGTTTTTAACCGACAGAAAAAGGATTTGAGTGTTAATCCAGAACGAAAACTTGTCAATGAACTAGTAAATTTAATTTGTAGATTGTTGTCGTTTACAAATTCATGCTCCTTCGAGTCATTTGAGTTGAATATTTACGCTTTTTATATTGTCCGACGACAAGGTTCAGGTTGTAACTTTTAACGATAAGGCCCGGTTCACACAACGACATAAGCATAGCCATAAGCATAAGCAAAAGAAACAAAACTTTTCCATTTTCTGATTCTTATGCTTATGACGTTATGTTGCGTGTGTGAACCGGTAATAAAACGCCTATGCTTATGCTTATGTCTATGCTTATGTCGTCGCTCGAACCGGGCCTAACTGGAAATTCTTTTCTTGTATATTTTTAAGTTTGGGTTTCCTTATTAAAGTAAATTTTGTGGATAGATCGATTTTGTTCTACATAATCATTCGTATGAAAACTATATTTTATCTCGTGAGTATAGATTTTGGTGCTCATTCAGCCAATCAGAATGAATGGCGAACTGGATATTTTGGCGAGCGTATCTCTTACATATAATGGCCTGTATGGATGGCCTTGCGATGGGACACATTTTGATCAGCAAAAAAACCCTCGTTTTCGTTAATGTCTCCGAGAAGCGTCACTGTAACTTTGCCACAGGTTTCGAAAATGTAGCACTTACAGTTTTTGATGTGTCATTGCCAGTTCATGAAAACGGCAGGCTATGCCCTGTATACCTAGCTATCTTGCTTACCCCGCTATTTGTCCTTTTTCCCTGTGGCACCTTATTTTGAAGGCAAACAGTGAACTGTTGATGGCTCTGGTGAAACAACATAAACCAGCACAGTATACTACCGTACAAGACGTAGATTTGTAATCTGCTCATGGTTGATATATTGATTGTCATACTCTACAGGCTTACAGCATGGTCAACATATCCAGTACCGATCTAACGGATTTTATAGGGTTTGGAAACAGGAAAAAGCGGTCACGCAACGCCAACGCAGTGACAACATATCGAAAAGCTTGCGCTACATGGTCTCAGAGGCAATCGCCAGCCAGTGTATTTCTGCACTTGCAAGGAATTCGAATAACAATAATTATCCTAATAAATTAAGGCGTGTCGAACGGTTCTATTTGGTCTGGAAACAGGAAAGGTTGTAATGCAACGCCAACGCAGTGGCATGAGATCGAAAAAGGTTCTCTGCATGATCTAGAATGCATTACTAGCAGGCACGTATTTTCTGCACTTGCAAGGAATTTGAATATATAATAGCTATTATCTCCAAAATAGAATAAGGTGTGCCTAACGGTTTTTAAAGGTTTGGAAACAACAAAGATTGTAACGCAACGCCAACGCAGTGACAACAGCTCGAAAAAGGTTCGCTGCGTGATCTAAAAAGGCATTCAGCAGGTGTATTCTCTCGATTAGCAAAGACTTAAGCAGCTTTAATATAGCAGTAATTGCCCTTTCTAAATATAGCTGAAGGCGCTTTGGATAGATGAGAGAATGCTGTAACAGGTAAACGATAACATAAGTTGGATCGGCTCGATCGCATCCGATTTAGCGCATGCCCGCACTTGCATAAAGACCCATCGTCATCGATTTAATGTAGTACAGCTCGATTTACTTTAGATTATTAAACCACTAGTGTTAACAGTACAATCTAAACTAAACCACTCGCGATCTGTCAAAGAGATCCACGGGGAATTTTTGGATCAGTATTATTTCCGGCCACTTTAAGGCGCCAGGGCATTCAACTGAACCCGAAGGCATTGTTGTTGAGAACCAAAGTATAGGTCTTGCAAAAAAATATAAAGTTCAGGATGCTAGTATGAGTTTCATTTTATTTTCGAAAAGCACAGACGTCGTGGTTATCAGTAAATACAATTTTCCCTTCATCTTTACCAACAGAAATTGAGACTTCAAAAAAAGAAATGAATACCCTGAAAAGGTTTCAATGTAAATACAGGTCTTTGTTTCCGTAGAAAACACTTCAAAGAAGGTATATTTATATCGTGCTAAATGTTCTTAAAGGCAGAGGTAAAAGAAAGATTCAAAAATAAAGCCAATATAAGTCAAACAAATAGTGCCGTTAACATGGAAAATTTATCCTCATCCTTGCCGTAAATTAACCCACCCTTTCCCTGCCAGCTTTTATCCCCGTGTAACTAGAGGGCTAATTAACAATGATGTAAATTGTCAAATCATACCATCTAAAAACTATATGAAAAAGTACCATTCGTTTGTCAATTGCAATTTACTGAATCTTTTTAGTGGTTTTCACATAATGTTTCTGATACTAATACTGTGTAATTTTCGATTTTTCCAGGGCTATCAAAATGACGGCGAAAAGGAGTAAAAGTAAAAAGCACTTTATGTAAAACCCACATAACGCTCTGACTATTTGTCTGATATATATATACAAGAGTATACATTTTCTTGAATAAACGTTTATTCAAGAAAATGTACGTACGTACCGCGGTTTTCGAATTCATCAAGTATTATTTCGTAATTTTCAACTTTTATTTTAAAGTGCGTGGTTTTAGTTTTGTTTAGGTAGATCATGTAAAAATGTTTGTTTACATACGGATTTTATTCGATTTCAAAACAAACGTCATCGTGAAGAAGAAGGGTTGAGTTCTCAAATTTTTTATTGAGGCTTTTATTACGCAATTATTTTACCTCAAAGTTGAAAGATGTGTTTTTGGCCTATTTTAGGTATTAATATTTGAAAACCTCTAGAAAAAGGCAATATATCAAAAAACTGAGACACGGAAATATTGCTTTGTTCATTGAAATAAGTTTTAAAGCAGTCGAATGAAAAGTTAATGCCAAACAACCGTTTTTGTAAACCATAACACACTGTAAAATCAAAAATCGGAAAATCCTGGCTATAAAATAAAGAATACTAGGAACTGCTATGTTTAAAAAACTACATTTATCAGCTTCAAGAAAATGTATAATTTTTCTAAACATCAGATAAACTAGTTAGTGTGCTATGAGATTATGTGTGAACTGTGGTAGTCGCAAAGGTCCCCTGATACCCTAACGTTTGGATTTTAAAAGTCAAAATGATTCCTGACAGTGACGACCAAATCATAAAGACATGCAGTGTAAAAATGTATTTTACACCTCCATTTGGAGGATTTGCTTTATTTGGCAATAAAAATCTGACGACAATTTCCATTCTTTTTCTAATTTACGAAAATACACATATTGTGTTGAATATGTGTAATTGTATAAAAAGCGTCATATCTCTAAATGGAAAGCGTGAACGTAATTTGCCAAGATGGATTCACAAAATATAGTTGTTATACATTATACACGTACTAGATTTGAAGCAAATGGATGAAATCGTTACTTTTCCAATTTCACTTCTAAAACACTTCACGCTGAATGTTTTTTGGTTGATTTGTATGTGTTAATTGGAGCACCAAGTTAATCCATATGTGCACTAAAGCGCTTGTAGTTTAGTTAATTCAAAATAGATGATTGACCGTTGTTCTTAGTCAATCGTACGTAGTAAAAACCGTCATTTCCCAAAAAAATCGTTTAACTAAGTAGCCGCTTAATCTACTCCTAGATAAATATATTGCTAAATTTAATAGCCGCTAAAAATAGTAACTTTAGGGCATGTAGGTGTATAACTGTCAAGATATAAACTATTCTAAGTAAAGTAGCAGCTGAGGGTTGTAGGACGCAGTTGGAAATATACAGCTCCCAAACAGGTTGCACTTACCTATTTATCTATTTGTAACTGGCATTCTTTTTCTTCTTCTTCCTCTTCTCCTTTTTCTATAGGTAATTATATTACAGCTAATTTAGTGCTATATATGATTTAAGAACAACTTTGTGGCTTACGGTTCTGTTGCTTTAATGGCTCCATTTCAGTTACTAGATAAAAGATTGTTGTAAATAGAATAATTTGATTGAAGCACGTTTTGAACTTACACTATTGCAATTAAATGTGGCTAAACATTAATAAATAATAGACTTTGCTTCATTAACGCACTTGTACATGAGTCTTCTGCTTTTTGCATTTGAAATAAACGTGATTTGACCGAACCAATATTCAAGTAAATACGCAAACACGTGTTAATTTGGTTAAATGAAAAGGAATGTACTGTACATGTAATTTTTTGATTGACTAAGCTTTCAAATCGTCTACCATTTACCATTTTAGGGTAACAAAACTCGTACTTGAAAATGATAGAACAGAAAATAATAAAGCTTTCGGGTCGGTTCTTTTTCCATACTTTCTTGTTACAGGTGCCACTAGGAACCCCCTTATGATAATCTTTTTCTTTAATAAGCAGAATGATTCGGATAAGAAATTCTGAATTGTTGATTTTTTTTTACCTGAGACGCTCATACAAAAATGGATCCTGGACTCACCACTGTAGCAGTATCGTCGCCAATAAAAATGTGCAGTTTTTAGTTTTGCACAAACATGGCGATTATTTTACTTAAGTGTCCAATGTCCTCTCGCGCTTGCGCACTAATTGCGGGACACTGTACTCTCTCACACGCACACACCAACACTACATTCTAATCTTCTATGCATGCGACTCTTAGCTCACTAGTTCGTTTTCAGTGTTTTGACTGACCGAGTTGTATCGTGTACCATTGTTTTGTCAATATTCAATGCCGTCGTCGTCGATCAGAGTAAACCTATACGTCATCACCCAGTCGATGTAATATATTTATAAAATCTATTGCATTCGATTGTCTTTCTTTCTTTTGTTTTATGTGTTATTCATTGTTATTCATTATATTTTTGTGATCATGAATTACATCAACTGAGTGCTGCGTAGGTTCTCCCGTCGTCGTCGTGCAATGCGCGAAAACTGACTGCGCAGTTACCAATTTTCAAAACTTTCGTTTTGGGCACTTCTTGAGATCTCAGTTTTTCAACGTCTTTGAAAAGGATTTTTTCAGTTGGATTTAAAATCGCTTAGAAAGGAGATGTGAAATGAAGGCTTAAAGACGTTCATCTAAAAACAACGGCAAAATGACGGTTATTTCAATCTTAAGAGCACTTTTGACCCTGCGACCAGTTACAGTCCTCAAAAAGCCGTAAAATCCGACTGCTGGAATAGGAAAAAATATGGCTTTAACTCTGACAATTTTTTTTGTCGAAGCAAAAATCCAAGATGTTTGCACTTGGCTAAAGGTTTTTTAAAAATACCACGCTATCAGATCGCCTGCAATTTTACTGGCGCGCGGACTGTCATGCGCATATACCCGTTTCGTCGTGCGCAAAGCTTGGTAGCCTCGCAGACAATGCATTAATTTTACTTTGTTTGTCTGGATAGCCGTTTCCCAATATATATAGTTGAGTGGGTCGTGTACTTTTCGTGGGAGACATCAATTCCAAAGTATGAGAAAACTGACCATATCTCCAATCGGTATCAACCACGTGCTCGAGTTAAAGATTGTATAAGCAGAATACGTGGGAAAATCACGGGCGTATACATCTATTTCAAAACCACTGTTGCAAAAATGGTCTAAACCCTCCTACTGGAAGGGGAGTATATGAAAATGAACATTTGAATTTAGCCTAGTGCCTTGGCCTATTGCAACAAAGAACTTTATTTGTAGGTGTTAAAAGTCGGGACCAAAGCCAAAAATGGAGTTAGGTTTAAATTTTTCCATACTCCTTTTAGACTACTAGTTTAGTGGCCTCTAGTTTAGGCTTATTTTCCGTGAACGTTTTTGAAGTAGGTTTATGTTATAAGCTGTTATAGATATGGGAGTGAACACACCCTTTTTCAATTCTTTACTTTATTTACAATTAACTTATAGCTTCAATCAATGTTGTTGAAAAAATTACATTTTCCGTATCATTATTTAACTTGTCTTCAGTTTCCTGTTTTCAGATTTTCAATGTTTGTCTTCAAAGCGACGAGTCCTCATCATTTCAATCCATAAGATATCTAAAGCAGTCCTCTACTTCCTGGTTATACTTTTGTGAGCTAGTCTTGATACATTCCAAGCTCTTTAACGCTACACCAGGCTTGTGGTATGGCTGAATATACAAAATAATGAATAAATTGTTGTAATTTATGAAAACATAAAAATGGGGGGTGTTTCAAGTGTGTGCTTTTGATTACTTTATTAAAAAAAAGGAGACTCGAAAGATGATGGAAGAAAGACTAGGGGTAAAATACATGGTAGAATAAGAATAGACAATTTTCAAGATCTCAAATATCCTGCCTAGATATCGAGGGTAATTCCTAAGAGAAAGGCATTTCTTTGATTTTACTCCTTGAAGCCTCGGTATCGACCGGAATATTTGAATTTCAATTAGAACGTTAACGGAGTGCATGGTGTCGAAAAATGAACTTGGTCGAAAGATCAAAGCATCTCCTGCTTGAAGTTTTTGTGTCAAAAAGTTAAGTATACTTTTGAAAAAGGTTTCTTATGAGTAATCTTAAAAGACAGAAATGAGTTCACTTCATCAAATGTGGGTATCGTTATGGCACCTAATACTAGAGCATCCAAACCCTGTACTAACAGAAGGCTGTTTCGAAAACTACAAATCCATCTTTTTTACAGCTTGTGAGCAGAAAAGACCTATGTTTTCTAGAAAATATCCTTGACTTAGAGAATGGTCACATATATATATGCTGGCTCATATTTGGTTGGTGGTTCAAATGCATATTTATCCCATATTTATCATTTTCTAAAAGCACACTTTATATATCTCAAATTATACATTACCTTGCTTGCTCGCTTTCCATAATTTGAAGTATATCCTGTATGCGCCACGGAATGCATTGCCAAGCTAACAACGAAAAGCAAACAAATCAAATACGCTTTAGAAGCCATTGGTATGTTGTTCCTTGCTGCTTCGTTCTTCAAGGTGTTCTGAAGTCTTATCCTTGAATTGTTCAATATATAAACCTTTTTACAAGGAATGATAACGAATGATAGAGCTCAAAATTCGGCATGTTTGTACCGTAAAAAAATGTAAACATTCTCAATGTATTTTAGTATGGTGAGGTAGATACCCTGCCAAGACAAAAGAAAAACCGATTTTTCAACAAAGAACACTTAACTAAAAAATATAGGAAACAAAAATAAAAACTACCAAAAAAAGTCAAGTGAAAAAGACCGAAAATCCTATCGGTCTTTAATGAAGGAAAGGGAAAAAAAATTCAAATCCAAACAATATTTGAAGTGTGACTGATAAGATTAACTATCCAACAACAACTCTCTTTTTGTGTTTGTTCTTTTTTCTTTTCTTTTGAAACCTTGCTATGGTGGGAAGCATCCACTATAGTTTTAGCTTGGACCATGACCGTAACCAGGTTGTACATGTACACCCCCATGAAAACCTTTGGCGGCGAATGTGATTCCCCGCTTTTGTTTTTCGCAAACACGTTAAATATTTTAAGCTTGCGCAAGTGGATGGTTGCCAAAATGCGGGGCAACTCGTCATATCACGTGACGCGCGCATGCCTCAGTCTCCCGTTTGTGCTGTCCTGCTTGGACTAATACTGTGTTGGTTACATGAATTTCGGTTTCATTTTAAGGTGAAATATTCAATTTGAAATGATTCAGGGTTAAATTAACAATTTAGCCGGACTGTCTATAAGTGCAAGTCACTGTCCTAATTTCTGTGATACAGGCAGTCTTTCCATTTTGAAGTTCATCTCGAAATTTAGTCCCGTTTGATCTTGAGTTAGGGTCACTAGTCTGTACAGTGATTAGGGTCACTCTGTACAGGTCCAATAATTCTGTATCAACCATATATCAAAGTGTAAAAAAACTTGGTCGAAAAATTCGTGTTAGCTGTGTTCTGTATTGTTAAAAAGTGATTGGGGCGGTAGAACACGATGGAAATTAGAGGAATCACCAGAAATTTAGAGTTTTAAATGTCACCAGTTACTTTTGTTTAATAAGCTAGCGCGCGCGTTTTTCCGATCTCGTCAAATTTTTAAGAGCAATTTGAATGAACGTGATTGGCTGAAATCTTCACAAACCAAGAGGGTGTTTACATGACACTAGGATCATCCTAGCAGGTGAATCACCCTACCAGCTATACATTTACTGCATTCTGTTGAGTAGGACGATCCTAGTACCCGAAGTGAAGGCACAAATTTCCATGTAAACCTGGAACAGAATGCAGTAAATATATAGCAGGTAGGATGATCCTAGTGTTAGGATGATCCTAGTGCCATGTAAAACCCCTTAATCTATCAATGACCTGATATGGTTTTGCTTTGTTCGAAATTCTCGGGCATACGTTTGGTATAGAACCTTTCAAAATGTTTTGGTTCCATCAATGTTAACATTGTCCAAGTGTTTTCAACTATTATTTAAAACGCCGTCAATAACCGCAACAGGGATTTCAGCAGAGTTGCCGTTTCTTCCTTCACAAAGTAGATGTTTTGAAATTAAACTAAGTCCACCTGCAGCGTCATGTGTGCCTTGGCCATCTAAATTTCTGCTTTGCAGAGAAATTAATGGATCAGATATAGAATGATTTTTTAAAACTAGTGTTATCTAGTAAAGCAAAAAATGAATAGATAAGTAGATTAATCAAAATACAGAAATGAATAGAAACAAACAAACAAACAAAAATGGAGCAAGGGTGGTCGAATGGTTAGACCACTCGCCTCTCATGCACCGCTGTGGTCCCTGGTTCGATTCCCGGATGTGGGTTGAGTTTGTTAGCTCGTTCTCTCCCTTGCTTCGAGCAGTTCGAGGGTTTTTCTCTGGGTCCTCCAATTTTCCTCCCTCCATTAATAACGAATCAAACTGGTGAGTTGAGAGTTGGGTGTTCAGAATATTTAACGTAGTAAGAAATGTGTGTGAGAGTATTAGGGATTATTATATACGCATTGTTATGAATGAATTGAGTTTATTAAATGTAGGAACGAACCATTAAATGAACAATTAATCAATCAATATAATCAATCAATCAATCAATCAATCAATATAATCAATCAATCAATCAATCAATCAATCAATCAATCAATCAATCAATCATCCAGTCAATCAATTAATTTATCAACTAACAGCAATCGAACGAACCATTAAATGGTCAATTAATCACTATTCATAATCACGTGACAGTTATATCAGCTACTTCGATCGAAATAAAAAAAAGGAAGAAAGGAAGACTGAAAGAGAGAAAGAGAGCGAAAGAGAGAGAAAGAAAACCAAAACATAAGAAGAGGAAAGGAAAAGAAGGGAAAAGAAAAAATATATATATTACCAATAACTCCCCTCCCCCAAATTCTATGCCAAGTTCGCCCTATATGTACCACAAGGGGAATGGCTTTTCATGGAGAGTCGTTTATAAAAAAGAATAGATGTACTAAAGATGTTTGGGTTTCCTGTGGTGACGTTCAATGAAACTCGATCGGGTAAAAATCATATAAGGACTCAGTTTTTACGCAAAGTGTTGCCACAGGAAACCCAAATACCTTAAGTACTTTTATTCTTTTATTTCATCAGCTATAAAGGACTCTAAGAAGCCGGGCCCCCTGTGTATGTACCGACAATACATTTGCTTGTCATATACACAGAAACAAGTAGTTAAGCTTCGAGTGGGATGCCCTCGTGCTATACTATCCTTGTACTATACTATAGTGTTTGAAGCCTCGTTCACGCTAGCGTCGTTATCGAACCTAACCAACTACGACGCAAAGTGAAAGAAAAAATAAATAAATAAATAAAGGAAAGGATGAAGAAGGACACTGCGTACGCTGACGAATTATGTTCGAAGTGACCAAGAAAACCAGTGAAACGCTGTCCTTAACGTGGCGTCGCGATGTTATCACTGTAAACAATGAACGAATGTGATATATTCGGCACCTCACGTCCTGTTTTCGTTTCCCGTCGTCTTTGCTATTACGATTAAGGCGATAGTTTGAACAATTAAGGCTTAAGACGTCGGACCGTGGGTACGAGGTCCTCTTACAATTACACCAACGCAGTTCATTTCCTTTGAATGGAACGGCGAACAGCTGTGTGAAAGGGTGGGCAATGAATATTAAGGACATGGGCAAACCAATTTTGAACACTCCAATGAAGGGGGAATATTGTGCAATCTTTTCAATTTATAAGTTTTTGACCGACAGTTCACTTCGGTTTTGAAAATGTTTATTGCCATTTGCTCTTTCGACCTTTGTTAGAAATAACTGGGGAAGAACGAAGCCTATCCCTATCGTCCATTAATCAATATAAATTTGAACGCATCTTTTTGCTACTGTTAAAACACTGAACCATACTAAAAAGGTTTTTTGTTTCGTCTAATTAAGAATGCGCCGATTCAGTTTCAATAGCGAACACGGAGGAAAAAAGATGCATTTTCAAGCTGCGGTCGTACCGAGACTTTGGACAGCAATTTTGGGAAATAAAAGGTCTTTGAAAACTTCAGTTTTGTTGAATGCGCAATCCGGATGAAGAGATAAATTGTCTTCCAGTCTCAACCTTGTTTATGTTGTTAGTGTTTCTCGCAGTTAGTCGACTAGTAAGGTCCCGACGCTTCGTCGTACTTAAAAATGAGAAAACCATCAGGAATTAAACGACCGAGGTTAAGAACCTGGCTGTATTAGAAAGAATAAATATTGTACCTTTTGCAGGGCGGTAAATTGGAAAAATTGTAGAGATGTTATAAATGACTCACTAGAAAGATACTTGAATTTCATAAAATTACCTGTTCTCGTTTCTTTTTAGACTTTTTTTTTGGCACAAACAGCGAAAATTATTGCAAACACTGAGTACTTTATTTTCAAATGCATGCTTAATTTGAAAATTGTTTGACGCTATAAAGACGAACTTTCATTCACTCGAAATTCACAAAATTCTCCACTGCTTAACAATACTCTTATGCTTTTGGACACTATGTGTCGTCAATACCTCAACAGTCTCTTCTCGTTGGATTTTAAGTATAGCCGTTGGATTACACTGATCCACGCCCGTCAATAACTAGATTAGAAGAGGAAACAAAGTAGAATTCAACAAACAAGTGAATATTGTCATTTGGCACTAGATTAAAGCAATGTCCGTTATGAAGCGCCTGGCGAAATTACTTTGCCTTGTTAATGGAATTTTCGTCGGAAATACGCAATTACTTTTCTTTGAAGTATTCCTTTCCATTATCGATTGGAGTGTATCAACGCGATGCTTGCCAAATAGCGGAAACCGTTCAAGAACGAGCCTTAGGTGGCTTGGATTATTTATATTAGCTGTTAGTTTTGGAGAGGATGCTATTTGTTAAAGATTTCCTTGCACTTACAGTTTATTCCGACATAAATTACTTGCTTTAGTTTCTCGTGCTTTCTATCACAGAACTAAATAGGATTACGAATTCATAAAGAGCAAAAAGGAAAACAAGACATATTTTGTTTATTTAGAGAGAACAAAACAGAACTTTCTTAAAAAAAGAAAAAGAAAGTAAAAACAAGTACTACCATACCGAAGAACCATAAGGTGCGTTTAATCAAAGTTCTGCCTTTGTGCTTCCATAAATTCCACACACACACACACACACAAAAAAAGCCAGCAATATTTTAGCGCAAAGAAAAGCAAAGCAAACAAAATGAAGGGGAAAAAAACTCTCAAAGACTGAAAAAACTTTGTCTTGGTCTTTCTGTTCGATGGTCATTCACGAGAAAAAATGTTCATTTGTTTAAATGTCTTCATTAACATGATGGCAAGATACTGGAAAAGTTTCAATGACTGAAAACTGGTGTTTTAAAAAAAGGTATTATGGAGTCATCTGACCAGGGTTTGAAATGCAGTCCCCCCCCCCCCCCCCCCCTCCCCCCATCCCACCGGGGGCCCTTCTAGGCAGGCTATATAAGACCAGTACGAGAATGGTAATCTTTTCCCACAATTTTTGACTAAAATGACACGAAAACTTATTGGTTAGAACGCGTTAAACAAAAGCAAACATTGGCATCAGACCCTTGGTCGCAAAATGGTACGAAACAGACATTTTGATTACGTAATTATGTTAACTTGACGAAATAAAAAAGTAAACAACGAAAAGCAATTAAAATTCTGAAAAATAATTTAGTGATTAATGATTTTCATCTCACTAAGCGAACTTTAACTGCGTTTTCTTCTCGATGAACTCTTCTTTAACAAGTCCATCAAATTTCCTTGGTTTACAAAGTCATCTCTTTCCTTTCTCTTTGTCCCCCGTTTTCTTTGCTCGCTTTGTTGTTTGACATAAACAGAATTTGTCAATTCGGCTGGTAGATTGACTCCTAAAGGTTCCAGGATATCAACCAAGTCCAAAAACAAATGTTTGTTATTGTTGTTGATAAACGTTAGAGCAATACCACTAGTTCCTAACCTCCCTGCTCGACCGACTTGATGGATGTATTCATCAATTGTTGAAGGCATGTCGAAGTTAATTACCTTAGGAACAAAACAAAATCCAATCAGGCTAAATCCACATTAATCCGGATAAATTTAAAAACGCATCTTTTTTGTACGGTTAGGCTTCCGCACACACTCAAAATTTTCTTTTAGCTAGGATACCAAAACCGGAGGAAAAATGACGAAAAAAGATGTTTTTTAAAAAAAAATTCATTCCGATTAGTGTGGAAGTAGCATTAGTCTATAAACTGGTCAAAACATCTGTAAGAACCTTCCCGATCCCAGTGAAAAGATGTACATGTATGTGAATATCGACAAATTTGTTAAGATTTATGTAGCCAAAATACAGTTGATATGTAGTGCAAGGGAGATGCACACAGTCAGCATCCCAGTGGGAGGGAAGGGAGCATGCAGGCATCTACATGGGGGAGGAGGGGTTAGAAATGAACTTAAAATGATGAACCCTCAAAATGCCCAGCAACAAAAAAAGGGAGATAACAGACAAAGGGAGGCATCAATTTTTCTTGATACATGTAAGTACTGTACATGACTTTTGATACTTGTCCACACATGACAACTGCTAATATGAATCCCCGTAAGAGGTAGAGTGCAAACAGTATATCCTTGAAATATTTGTAATACTAAATCTCTTGTTTTCTATTGTTTAATTAGCACTATTTTGTACTATTTAGTAATTTGTGTTTCACAGATATATTGTTTGCACTCTACTTGCATGGATGTTCTTACAAGAAGTGCGAACAAAGTTACCACATTCAACTCAGTAATGCCAAAAAAGGCCATCTACCCATAGAGCCCCCCAAAATGACTTTCTACTTTGTCTTATTAATAAACATTACATACCTGAAGCTTATACATCCCCCAGTAAAAATAAAAAAAGACAAGACCTATGTCTTTTTTTATTTTTACTGGGGGATGTGATCATTTAGTGATCATTTTATATTGCTTTCATAAAATATTTTTGGTGCTTCAACCAATCCACATCTCCGTTGGATATGAACATGGTACATGGTTGTACCTAGGAAATAGGTGCAGGTTGAATCTCAAATGTTTTATACACTTAGGAGCTGTTTATATGGAGGTGAGCCAGCTTGGTAAGCGGGCTGAATTCTTGTTTTTCTTTTCCCTGGGGACCACAGAACAAAAGAAGTCAGCCCGATTACTGGGCTGGCTTGCCTCCATATAAACTGCCCCTTAGATGTGATATACTAACCTGCCTAACATTGAGCAGGTCAACACCTCTACCCAGTATACCAGTGCAAACAATAACAGGATATTTTCCTTCTATAAATGATTTTAAAATGTGAGTTCTTTCATTTTGTTCCTTATCTGCGTGCATAGAAATGCAGGGAATGTTGCAGACCTGAAATGATAAAAAAAATTACATTATTTTGTTACTGCTAAATAATGATAAAAATTGGTGCACCCATCTAGAAAAACATATATTGAATGGGTGTGTCTTCTCTAGGGGTATAGACATTGGATAGGTTTGTCCCCTCCAGGGATATAGACATTGAATAAGTATGTTTCCCCTCCAGGGATATAGACATTGGATAAGTGTTTCCCCTCCAGGGACATAGACATTGGATAAGTGTTTCCCCTCCAGGGATATAGACATTAGATAAGTGTGTCCCTCAAGGGTTATGGACATTGGATAAGTGTGTCCCCTCCTGGGGTATAGACATTAGACAAGTATGTCCTTCCAGGGGCAAAGACATTAGATAAGTGTGTCCCTTCTAGGGGTATGGACATTTGATAGGTGTGTTCCTCCAGGGGCATAGACACTGGATAAGTTTGACCCTCTAAGTGTATAGACATTGCATAGGTGTGTCCCCTCCAGGGGTTAAGACATTACTTAGGTGTGTCCATTTATGGGTATAGGTGATAGGTTTAATCACCTTTTGTACAGCTTCAGCTAACATGTCTGCTCCTATCCTAGAATCAACAAATACCACTACTGGTGGCTGATAGTGCTTTGGATCCATCAGTATGGAGAATAAATGTTTTTTCTTGGACTTTTCTTCTACCCAAAGGAGTAACTGTTTAACTGCTTGTGTTGGAGTACTTGGGTTTCCCACTGATATAAATACTGGATTTTGTGTTATTTTACTTGTCATGCTCTCTACAGCTTTGGGTATTGTGGCTGATACTACTATAGTTTGCCTGCTGTCATTTAAATTATCCAAAATTTCTTGAACCTACAATGACAATGTTATTTGTTCTACATTTGGAAAAAGAAAGAAAGAAAGAAAGAAAGAAAGAAAGAAAGAAAGAAAGAAAGAAAGAAAGAAAGAAAGAAAGAAAGAAAGAAAGAAAGAAAGAAAGAAAGAAAGAAAGAAAGAAAGAAAGAAAGAAAGAAAGAAAGAAAGAAAGAAAGAAAGAAAGAAAGAAAGAAAGAAAGAAAGAAAGAAAGAAAGAAAGAAAGAAAGAAAGAAAGAAAGAAAGAAAGAAAGAAAGAAAGAAAGAAAGAAAGAAAGAAAGAAAGAAAAACAAACAAACAAACAAAACAAAGAGTTGCCACACAGTTATACATTGTACAGTTTTGCAAATTATAAAGAGAATTTCTCAAAAAAAAGAGGCAAAATTTTAAGCTTAAGCTTCACATACACAGGCAATGGAAAATGGGAGAGAGGATCATGTGACCTGTTCTTTTCATGGATTGCCTTACTCTTAAAATACATGTAAGAAAGCAAGTTGTTTTGCAAAACAAAAAAACAAAACAAAAAAACAAACAAACAAAAAACAAAACAAAACAAAACAAAACAAAACAAAACAAAACAAAACAAAACAAAACAAAACAAAACAAAACAAAACAAAACAAAAACAAAAACAAAAACAAAACAAAACAAAACAAAAATGATTGTGTTTGAGTGCCAAATCCTTGGTGCCAGGCACAAAAAAAAGCAGGCTGTGTTATTCTATTCACCATTTTCCATTTCCCATGTACGTGAAACCACTTAAGCTCTCAATTTTTTCAGCAAAGATCCTCCTTCACAATGTACCTGATTCTCAAATCCAAGCTGTAGCATACTGTCAACTTCATCCAGTACAAAATACTTTATATTGATTAAGTCCAGCTCATCTCTTGACAGTATTTCTATTAATCTTCCAGGTGTTGCTATAATAATTTGCACTCCCATCTATTATTAGAAATACAAAGAGTACAGTAATGACATGACTGTATTTTATATGTTTTGGTTTGAAATGATTTTTGGTTTGAAAATTTTCATAGAAAAATAGAGAATGAATGAATAAATGAATAGATAGATGAATGAATGAGAAGAAATGAGCAGCACTTGAATATAGTAAATACGGCCAGCTTTCAGAAAAGAGAGACATTCAATCTTGAGCACTCTATTACTGTTGGATTATACATAATAAATTATACTTTTATTAATATTTGTTACCTGGAGACGATGTAATTGTGGAGGCAGTGGTAGCCCACCAACAAGCAATGCTGTTCTCATATTTGTTAAACCCTGTATTAGTTCTTTAGCTTGGTTTTCAATCTGCATACACAACTCACGAGTTGGTGCCAAGATCAAGCCAAGAGAATGTCTTAGCAGTTTACTCTTAGAAGGCAGCGATCCTAAAATGTAAAAATTACACATGAAAAAAAAAAAAACAATATATAAACAATGTTATGAGATTAAATGTACAATTTCCCCCCCCCCCCTCCAAAAAAAATGAAACTGCACTGTATACAATCTAATGCGAGCTATTTCTTTCAAACTTACTTGAAAGTTAAGCTCAAAGTTGCATAGTTTGTGTCAAAGTTTGTTAAGTTTATAAATGAGTTAATGGTTCAAAAATATCAAAACTGTGATTCAAAGGGAGGTATATTTTTGGAGAAAATTTTTTGGAGGGTACATGTACAATTTTACTTCAGTAGATTTTGCGAAAAAACACTGCCCCCCCCCCCCCCCCCCAAATGACATAATAAACAATCAGTCCCTAATGCCATCTCAAAATTTGCATTTAGTTTATATAGCTTTGAATATTACATGGGATTCAGTAACACACAACTCAAAACTAGTCTATTACCTGTTATATGATGAACACGAGCAATCAAAGGTAGCAGAAATGCTGCAGTCTTCCCTGAACCAGTAGAAGCACAGGCTACCACATCTCGTCCACTTAATGCTACAGGAATTAATTGCATTTGAATAGGTGTCGGTGAATGATACCCACATTTGGATATATTTGAACTCAAAATTTCATTGTAATGACAGTGGTCAAAATCTAAAATCGGTCTTGAAATGTCAACACCTTGTACTTGGATTTCAAGTTGTTTTCGTATCTGTTCAACTTGAGCAGAAGTTAGATTCATGACTGTAGGATGTACAGTATAAGAATACGAAACTTCCATATTCTGTAGTTCTTTATCACGACTTGTAGCTTCAAGAGTTCGAGAGAGAGGCATTTCTGTAGGGATTCCATTTAATTTCAAATGCCTTGCTTTACATTCAAGGCTGCAAACATCTTTTTCCGTTTGGTTGCAGATGTAGGCTCCATATCGTCCGCATACAATACAGACAGGTTCGCCTTGCTTTGGCCATCGTTGCTGTTTGCTGTATGACAAAACTGGCTCCTCGTCACCGTCGTCCTTGTCAATTTCTGTCGATACTAAAGTATCATTTACGACTGGTGGAGTGTAATTCGAGCCCTCATTTCTTTCTCTCAAATCAACAAAAACAACTTCACTTTTGCCAATTCTTTTTGCTTCGTATTTTTGCTTCTTTTCGCCACATTTTGTATTAATTTGGTGAGTTTTTCTTTGGACTGCTCTGGGCACGAAGGACGCCATATTTATTTTAGAAGGAGCGGAGGATTGGAAACAACTTCCTGTGCATAACCTCGTTCCAGTCTTTCCTCCGTTTTCGATCTCCCGCCTTTTGCAGATTTCTTGAAAGGGAATCTACGTTGATGATTTTAGCGACAAATTCAGGTCAGTTTATCATTTAGTTCATTCAGTAAGTAGACATGCTTAGCTGTTATTTAGTGTACATGTTTTTGATTCATAAAAATCTTGATTCTTTGAGATTAACCTAGCTAGAGGTTAGCTAGAGGTCGGCCGTGTCCACTGGTACTAGAGGCCGGGTAGAGGTTGTTGACACTGATTTCAAAATGGCGCGTAGATGAAAACTGCTTGTACATATACATTAAGGTTGGTGCCTACTATTGTCAGCGCACACTGCTTTCTGCGCATGTAAAAACATTGGATTTTTGTCAGTAAAGCGATCGTAAAAACAAGGCCATTTTTATTAAATACGACTTTTTGAAAAATAAAAAATCTTACAGAATTAAAGGAAAACCATTTAGGCTCTCCTGTGTTTAAATGAAATTTACAGTTGATCAAAATCTAAATTACAACGTCTTTGACTACCATTTCTACCAGAAACGATCTGTTTTGGTCGCCATCTTGAAAATGCCCCACAATGCATTGAAAATCTCTCTACTCTCAGGGGAGGCCTTGGGAATTTTTGATCATTTTTGCGAATTCTGATTAGATTTAACGGCAAATAACTTTTAAAATCGCACGGATACCCCTCTTTTTTATATTTGTAAATTGTAAAGTGGAGATTAACCTATAATTTTATAAAATTTTCATGAATTTAAAATTGAAACTTAATCACAAAAATTAGACATTTCATTTTGCAGTCATGGATCAAAACAGGCCTAAAACTAGTAAAACGTTATTGAAAAAAATTGATATTCCTTGTTTTCATATTTCATATGGCAAATAGACCCTTATCACGCTATCGTGACATTATTTATCAATTAGACAACAGAAAGCCGCGTGCCCATGGCGTTATAGACGCACGAGAGAAAATATAAAGAACGATTAACAAATGTAAGAGTGGCACGAGGCGTAGCCGAGTGCGACTCTAGTTTGTTAAGAGTTCTTTATATTTTCTCAAGTGCATCTATAACGCAATGGGCAAGCGGCTTTCTGTTGTCTAATTGATTTATAACAGAGCCTAGAACGTTAAAAACGGAGCCATGCAGCCCATGGGGAAATAGTTCATAGCTTTCTGGCCAATCAGAGCGTGCGTAAGATTTTAGCTATGTTATAAAAAGTATTTGATAATATTGGAAAAACGAATTCAGTATCAAATTCATCACATCGATATTATGGGACATCGAGTTTCGTAAAGATTGTCCTTAAACTGATGAAGTTATGAATTTTTTAAGCTAAATATTCTTGTGGAATTTTTGAAAAGAAATGTATGTGTTTAGCATGATAACGAGGCTCGCCATGCATGCGATGCCCGTCCACCATACATTTCTTTGTAACAATGCTAAGTTTTAAAAATTCATATCTTTGTCAGTTTAAGAGCAATCTCCCCGAAACTTTGCAAATTTACAAATATTGATAAGACAAATTTGATAGTGAATTCCTTTTTCCGATAAATTAAATGATTTATAATGTCATGCCAGCATGATAAGGGTCTACTGACAAATGATAGAAATGCATTTTAAATGTTTTAGTAAAAGAAGTTTGACATTTTTTCAAAATATGGAGTATTGATAATTTTTTCTTTGGGCCTCTAGAATATGCAGATTTTGCAACATTTGATGATGTGTGACTCATTAAAATGCACGGTGACCCCCAATTTTTTTATTCTAGCTGCCTTTCTCCATATGATCTGGACAAAATAGCGCCCAACAAATATTCAAAATATGCAGATAAGGTCGAATTTCAATCCTGCACACCTCCCAGGAAAGCAGAAAAACTTAATACTTAGCACTCCACTGAGGGCAGATTTTACAGTTATAAAATTCACCTGAATGACCAAGCAACTATGGTTCCACAAGGCCATCCTAACCATGACAAACTTCACAAAATTTGAACAGCAATCAAAGTTCTTTCAAGGACATTCAAGGAAGAATACTGTCCTTCAACGAATGCAGGCATTGATAAAGGCATGATAAAGTACAAAGGCAGGCTTGGTTTTAAACATGCCTAAGTACATGCCTATGAAACCCCTGAAGCGAGTTATAAAAGTATGGATTCGTGCTGATGCTGAGAATGGCTTTGTTTGTGAGTTTAGAGTTTACGACTGGAAAGCAAGATGGTGGTACTGAACATGGACTCGGATACAAAGTAATCCACGAACTTACAAGGTCACTGCTTGGAAAAAATTACCACATTTTTTGTGATAATTTTTTCACTTCAGTTGGTCTTGCAGAAGATTTATTAAAAGACAAAATCTACTTTTGTGGGACAACACGATCAAGACTCAAAGACTTCCCAAAAGACTTAAAAGATAAACAACTAGTCAAACAACTTCGCCTTGGTAAATCTTTATTCAGCAGAAAGGAAAGGTTGTGGCAACGATTTGGAAGGATAAAAAAGGAGTAGTCTTCCTAAACACACAGTGTAATCCCAGGGGGAATTTGAAGAAAAAGAAAAAGTTTTGCACTCAAGGATGTGAAGCAGTGGAGTGAGAGTCTGCAAAGACTGCTTCAAGAATCACCATCTCAGCCTGTGAGCAGCTTCGAGAAAACATGACAGGAAATTTGAATTGAAGGAATACTGTGAACTTTTTTGAAGGTTAATGATTGTAAAATACTCAAATTTCTATGTTAAAAGACCAGTCATCACAACAAATACTTCTACATTTTGTAGATATTCTTCATTTTTATAAAACTTCTGATAACTGTACTAAATAGAACATTTATTAGAAGCACTGAACATTGTATACAAACACTGGAAAATTTCGAATTATTCTTTTACTTCCATTTGATGGCCAAATTTGTTCTTTTCAAAGCACAATATTCCATTGTAATTAACACTATTGAAAAGGAATTTTATTGGAGAATAAACTTTTTAAATGTTGTTATCCTAGATTTTCTTTAATTTTCAAGTTATTCTTGTTTTAATATATTAAGGTACCCAAAAATTACATATTTGCAGAACTCCTTGGGCAATAAAAGCAGTTCAAACCTAGGGCCCTTCGAGAGTGAAAGGGTTAAGCAAACCAAATGTATTATTTTCATTTGTGTCTGTATAGCTGTTTCACAACTCCATCACTTGGGAATCTATGTCAACAAACATTAAAGCAACACTGGCTAACTTCTTTTGAACTTTATTGCTATATATATATATTTCAAAATCAACTAGACGCACACGTGCGTTCACTCGTGCCCCTGGAGCCCTTTTTAAGAGAGGCTCCAATGACCAGCTCCGTTCGTACTCTTCCCCGAGCCGTTTCATGCATTCTTCACGATTCCGGGAAATAGCTAACCGTAACATAATGACCTTTTTTGAATCGGCTAACTTAAACTAAAAAATATCTTGATCAGTCAGTTTGTCTGTCAACAACTATGATTGCCTTTGTCTTTCTATTATCATGCATCGGTATTAGATACATCTCCAACATGCAAAAAATGTACCAGTTTATTCAACTTCTTATTTCACTATATATCTCAATTGTTTTCTGTAAAGACTTCTACAACGGCATATTTGACACAATAACAAATCATGTATTTTTTTCGTTCATGTTTCGGATGTTTTATATATGAATAAAAGACGTTACGTGACCAAACGCGAAATACAAGGTCAATGGAATCTAGTTTCATGCCATTCCGATATTAAATTAAAATTCAGTACAAAAACCTCTCAAGATCTCTTGAATGCTTGAATGAGGAATATAATTGACTTCCTTCTATGTATGTTCGTTAAGCAACATGTAGGATGAGAAATTCGTAGTTTTCCAGCTCATAGGAAATAGTCATTATCGCGAGGGCCTCGGCTTTCAAGTACTCCATTTAGAGTTCGATATTTGGTCAAAGTATTGGAGATGAAGCTCAAAATAACAGCCCATTCTGAAGCTCATATAAGTATATAGGTATATCTCGAGTTAAAAGCTCCAAATTACATTGTTCTACTGCAGGAAAAGCCTGTCTCTGAAAGCTATTTTCTTTGAAGTCGGCCATCTTGCATTCCTAAAGTTCCTGGCTTGCGTTCGCTGTCGCTTAAAGGTGATGAATGAAGGGCATTGTTTTACGTTCTTAACCAATCAGAGGTCCCTCAGGACGAACACAGGAAAAAAAAAAAAAAAAAACCTTTGCAGTTTATAACTCGTTCCCGGCCTAAAGGCCTGGGCACGAGTAATTATTGACCATATCAATTTTTCTGATCATAACCTATTTACTAGACCATCTGATAATCCAACCTGCTAATCAAAATGCAAATGTTATGAACACAAACAAGAACATAAATGAGTTCCTAAACTTTGGGAAAGGATCTATGAATAGCAAAAAATATAAAAACATTATTAAAACATCTGTATATATCTATAAACTTTTTCTTTTTTGAAAGCCGCAATTAACTGACTTGTTTTAAATGTCAATATACCTTCTTTCTCTTTTGCAAGACTTTCACAAGTCCAGGTTTTTCTTTGATATTATTGACCAACATAACAGTAGAGAGTCCTGAGACTGTTCAACAGTGCTTGTAATATGTGGCCATGAAAGCAAAAACAAAAAGTCTTAATACTGCATGTATTCTCCTTGTCTAAAGCTGGGAATGAAATGTTCTAAATGTGAAATGTATTTATGAATATAGCTCGTACACAATGTTAAAGATCCATGCTGCTTTTTCTCTCATTATATTATTGAACTCTTCAGCCAGCTCATTATATGATTGGTAGGTCGAGGGGACCTCTAATGAAAAGCCACGTGTGGGCAATTGATTTCAGCCATTGGTATACCATTATATCACTACCAGTAACAAACTGTACAAAAATCCTGAGGGAAGCTTGATCAAGGGATTTTATGAACTTTTTAAGGAAATCATAACTTTGCTGATCACTTTCACAGTCGATGTTTGGGCGCAAAGCTTTGATAACTTTTGCAGTTGGCATTTTACAAAAGCAGAATTCTGAAGCTTCGGAAATGTTCTTTTTCCTTGAGGCTGATAACAATTGAGTTCCAACACTCACCAACATAATGGGGCTTCTGTACTAGTTCTTGATGTGCAAGTACAGTCATTAATGGATTGAAGTTTTCTTTTGTTGGCCTTTTAAAGCACTTGTAGCTTGAAAGAACATACAGAAGATCCTCCTCATCATATGCTAATTTTCCTTCTAAACAGCTAAATAAAAGCCATAAATGAAATGGCAATATTGCAACAGCTGTGCCATAATGGCCAAGATTTACATCATTGCCAACCTACTTATCAACAGCACCCCTAATTGTTAATTTATCAAACCAAGAAATTTTCTATTTTCACAATGAAAACCTGGGGGTGGGGGGAGCCTAGGAAAACTGTGTCGACAAAGAATCCCAAAAGAAAAAAAGAGATTGAAATAAAGAAATAAAAATATGAAGGAGTGGCCCACTTTCAATAAAGTGGGCTCATATAAATTTAATCTCTATTCTTTCCAAAAGGTTTTATTTTTATTAATATAAACAGCTGTGTGAATTTCTGAAAACTGACAAGCTTGACATAAGATGGTTTTTCAACAAATCCTATCAAATCCCCCACTTATCAGATCCACTAAGCATTGGGCCAAATATCAGGAACTAACAGATACGGTAGACTCACAGCCTTGAAATGTGGATATCAAATGTGCATATCAGAATGAAATAATTATCATTTACAAATGCACTTGACACTCACCAAGATTACAAATGACTTCCTCTTCTTCCTAAACTTCATCATCATCATCCTGTTTGGGTAGAACACAAATCACCATAACAGTATAATAAAGATTCCTTAAAAATAATGGAAGTGCTATTTTTCAGCATCGGACAGGAAGGAAATAAATATTACTAACCTCATTACCTAAAATGTCAAGAAAACCTAGCCCAATCCTTTTGAATTTAGAAATACATTATATATAAATATTTCTGAATAAAGTCAACTCCTCTATGAGAATTAAGCAATTTAAATCAATTCAAATCCCATGCACAATAATATGTTCGATGCCAGTACACATTGCCAAACACCCTATCGAGAGCACTGAAAAGTTTGTATTACCCGAAATGTTCATCTCCCTCAAAACAGCAAAGCAGTTTCTTCTCTTGGCTCTGAATACAACAGCTTCATCTAGTTTGCGGCAGTGCAAAATATCCAAATACTCAAACAAACCTCTAGAGGTTATATTTTTTGTTTTTGATTTTTGAATTATTCCAAGATATCCCATGACAATAATGAAAACATTTTTATAAGCTTCAATACAATAGTTAATGGATCGCCTAGAAATTTGCCACACTGAATTGAGAAAACATGGTCACAAGAGTGATTAGCCAACATTTTTTGACATTCAAGTAGACAATTTGCCAACTACATTGCTCCTTGAAACATGTCAGCTAAAGACTCATTTCGAGGGTATAGAATAGAAATCACCTTAAGTTTGTGGTGCAACATTGCTAGCAACTATACAGCATTCAATGTAAATATGCTTGTGTTTTTAAAAACAAATAAATCAAACTGTTATAAATCGTGGTGGCATTTGACAACCTTTTTGTGAAAGGCTATATATACCCACATCAATATAAATTATTTAATTTATATAATATAATTTAATTGTAGATGTTTTGGCCATTGTCTCCGGCCTTCATCAGTAATTACAAAAGATTGCTTGTGCAAGAATTCAAACTTATTTTAGCACGCTCGTGCTTAGTGTGCGAGGATTTTTTAATGTTCTATAAATATCTGCAATTTGCAGACAGTCATTTCCAGCATTTTTGTCATTGATGGTATACCATGCCTCTAAAAATAGTCTCTGGTGGTAGTTATTTTCTTTATCCACTACTTCGATGTTATCCAAGTCAAATACGTGGTCAGTCTCATATACATGCTGGGCGACATTTGAGTTCTGATGATTATTGGCAGTGGCTTGTTTGTACTCCATTATGCGGGTCCTCAAGGCTCTTTCGGTTTGACTGTATTATACAAAATTGCATTCTTGACATTTTATTTTGTATATAACATCAGTCTGTTTAGGCTTTTCCACATGATCTTTGGGATGAGGGAAGAGGTTGCACATTTTGTTTAAGGTGTGATGAGCTACTTTGACGTCATGTTTAAGAACTCTACTAAGTCTTTCTGACACCCTCTTGACGTAAGGAAGAACCACTGTAGGTCATTGTTGCTGTTACACTTCTTCATCAGCATGGATATGAGTAACATAGGTGGAAATGTGATCTTGCCTTAAAACACTTTTGAACCACTTTAGTGGGATAATTGTTAGCAGCCAACACTCTTTTAACATGTGTAAGTTCTTTTCTCTGGCTTCCTCTGTAGATGGAATGTCTTTAGCATGATGTATTAGGGTGTAAACTACTGACAATTTGTGGGATACCAGATGATGTGATTTGAAATCAAGGTATCTATCTGTGTGAGTAGGCTTGTGGTAGACGTCGATAAGAATGTGGCCATCATCAGAATGAATGGAAACAGTATCCAGGAAAGAGAGACCAGCATCCTTTTCCTCTTCCATTGTAAACTTGATGGGCTCGTCGGTCATAAAATTCAATCATAACCTCCTTTTGCTCCTTGCTGAAGGTGGTATGCTTTCCGCCACCTTTCTTGATGGCAAATTCAGATTTAGGCAGGATTCCTTGTATGGATGGATAGCTACTCTCTCTACAGTTGATTTAACTGTTGGTTCAGTTGCATGCTGGACAAAATTTATGCTGTATTATTCTCTTGGATGTTGCTGGGTGAGGTGAAGATTGGTTGATAGAAGCACCAGAAGTGCCTGCCAAAGAACTATGATACAACTAGAATAGCACATGCACACCACAGGTATACCAATTGCATGTTTTCTCCTGAACAGATTATATGATCATAACACAACGTATATAATGATCTTAAAAATCTACATATAAATAATATACACTTCTGATATACCTCATCATTTAACCAATTAGTTGCTTCTAATGTTTTCATGCCTTTGCTGGTCACATTTTACTGCCTAACTTTGGAGATAGTCTGGGAGTCTTTACCAGATATAGCAACATCAACCTAAATCAAAGCGACAGCCATCAAGCTTAGACAACTGGAAACTGAAATTTGGAATGATGTTTTTATGTACATATGACACAACTATAAAATGTCAGCTCTTTTATGCTCTTTTATTTGAGATTTTACCAGCACAAAAGTCAGTATTAGATTTTCATTTGATATTATTTTTACAAAAGCAAAGCTTTCAGTTGAACTCTTCTTTTGCATATTTTCCTTACATCATGGTTTTGAGTTTGCAATAACGTCACGGGAATCTGAACAAAAAAGGAAAATCACAGTAAAATTGGTCAAAATGCTAAAAATATTAGAACCAAATATATATCGTTTTGTACTCACCTGCTCATCATCATTGGTTTTACAGCAAGCTTGAAGTGCAAAATTGGAGCTTTTTAGAAAAGGAACCTGATGGAAAATAACAGATGTGTAATTGAAGATACGAAATTTTAACTTCTCGTGAAGCTCAAAATGGTTGCATCTCTTCCCTGATTAATGAATCTTTACTTGATACCAGAACAAGTTTTGTTTCACTCCTGTTCCATTATGTTGTCTATACACATCTTCATCGTAATAAAACTTTGTTCAAGTAGAGCTAGGTTTTTTCTGTGTGTGCCTGTGACATTTTGTGCTCACGATTTCACATTATGACTTTCAACTTACTCGCTCGGATTCAACCATTTGAAAGGGGCAACGTCCACTAAAATGACAACAAACATTGTTGAATTAAATAAAAATTGAGTCCCCTTACTAAAACAAACCATATTTTTTCAAATAACATGCATTACTAGCAGTGTAGCAGCATTTACAAGAACGTACGTTGCATTAGCTCCAGAAAGGACTTCCTCTTCTTCCTCCTCGCCTACGGCTCGTGCTTTCCCTACACTCTCTGGTGTTCTCCCAACATCACACGTGTTTAGATCAGGCTATATAAACACGGAAAACCGTTTTATATTTCTTAATTATAAAATGAACTGACAATTCTATTTAAGGCATGGTATATTCTAAAGCTAATCATCATTTATTGAATGAACTGACTGATGCATGATTTGTTCAAAGCTTAATTGCATTTACTGTGTATACTATTGATATAACTCACAACAAAAATGAATTGACAGTTCTATTCAAGTTATGATTTGTTCAAAGCTAATATGCATTTATTGATAGAGTGATTACAAAAATAATGAACTGTCAATTCAAATCAAGCAATATTAAAATGTTGTGTACATGTTCAAGCATTTTTTTCTCCTTAATTTTGTGTTATCAATGGTTAAATTATTCAATTTTTTTAACAAATTTATTGGCATAGAGTAACAATAAGATATATAACAAAAACAAACAAACAAACAAACAAGCATAGTAGAAATGTCCAAAGGGGAGTAACAAACGGGACGTTAGTACCTATGCAAGTAAACTCCCTCTAATTTAAGATACATAAAAATACAAATTATAGATTACTGAAATTGAGTCCTGTGACAAGAACATTCTATGATGGCTGACCAGGTACATGGTCGATCAATATCAAAAATATTTTCTAATAAGCTAAAGTAATAGAAACAAATTTCTTAAAAAATGAAATAGTTGATAGGCTAGAAGGAGGAGCTATTTTTACTCATGCCCAGGCCTTTAGGCCCGCACGAGTCTAGGTTTTGGTTTTCTATCAGTCCATATATCGCCGTAGTCGAGAATGTGCCATGAAAATGAGGCAAGCTACAGGCACCCCAGGCAATCAGAGCAGCGTGTAACACGAGCGTATAAAGCAAATAGACGGGTCCGGATTCGAATCCTCATGGAATAAAAATAATTAATTTTTTTTGCCTTGTTATGTTTAAGTCTGTCTGCAAGATACGAAGAAAACCGTGTTCTGAGACACCCAGCAAATATAATAATAATAATAATAATAATAATAATAATAAAGATTTATTGGGGACATATCTACAGGGTAGCTATACATTCCCCAAACCTAAGACCTAATATATTCCTTAGAATATAAAAAAGCGCCAGCCAATCAGCGTCTGTTATATATAATCGTGCTATTTGCTAGGGGCCTGAGAACACGGTTTTATTCGTTATTTCGCAGATGGACTTAACAAAGGAAAAGTCCAGATGTGACACAGGCTAGCTACTAGAGTCTGCAGGGTTTCTCCTCTTGTTCTATAATAGTCATGTGTTTACAAGAGATTAGGTGATAATCATGTACTTGTCTTGTCTTGTCTTAACGATTTTGTGGTAGACTAATCATCTCAATTTTTTGTAGTCAATTCAAGAAAAAGGCTAAAGATTGGCTGTTTGCCAACTTTAAGTATGCTCTCAAAATTACATGAGAAAACACCAACAAAGAGGAGATTGCTTGAGAGGAAACCACTGGAAGATCATCCCATTTGCAAAAAGGCTTGTATATACAATAGTTTCAAAGATGTGACTGGTAAAATTAGGTCTTTACAGCTGTCTAGCCTAAAACAATGGTCAGTAAACATACAGGATGATCATGCAATACTCAAGAAATTCCATGAAAATTGTCTGCTACCACTGTATGAAATCTGTATTGACGACAGTTTAGGATTCAGCGTTGCAGTCTACAAATGGCAACTACCAAGTGATCACCCACTTTATACCACAAACAAAAGATCAACTAGACGCACACATGCGTTCACTCGTGCCTTGGGAGCCCCTTTTAGGAGAGGCTTCAATGACCGGCCCCGTTCGTACTCTTCCCAGAGCCGTTTCACGCATTCTTCACTTAACCGTAACATAATTAAGACATTTTTTGACCTTTTTAAAGAATATCTGATTAGTCAATTTGTCTGTCAGCAGCAAAAATATGCAAAAATATACCAGTTTATTCAACTTTTTATTTCACTATATATCTCAATTGTTTGCTGTAAAGACTTCTACAACGACGTTTTTGATAATAACAAATCGTGTATTTTTTCGTTCATGTTTCAGATGTTTTATCCATTACGTGACCAAACGCATCAGGTCAAATAGAGCCTTGGTTCCATGAAAATATATGAATAAATTAAATTGTCTGGCGAGAATTTCGGTGTTAAAATTCAATACAAAAACCTCTCAAGATCTCTTGAATGCTTGAATGAAAAATTTAATTGACTTGCCTCTATATGCGTTCGTTTAGCAACATGTAGGGTGAGAAATTCGTAGATTTCCAGCTCAAAGGATTCACTTCTTTATCGCAGGAGCTTCGGTTTCAAGTACTCCATTGAGAGTTCGATATTTGGTCAAAGTATTGGAGATCAAGCTCAAAATAACAGCCCATTCTGAAGCTCTTATAAGTGTCTACGTATATTTCGAGTTAAAAGCTCCATTTTCTATTGTCTCACTGCTGGAAAGCTATTTTTTGGGCTGTCCGCCATCTTGCATTCCTAAAGTTCCTGACTGGCGTTCACTTCGAGGGCCTTCGAAGAGTTCGCACTCACTCAAAGGTGATGAATGAAGGGCATTGTTTCTTACGCTCTTAACCAATCAGGAGCTTTAACACGTGACCAATTGCGCAAGAAAGGCCTCTTCTGGCGGAGAACAGAGGAAAAAAAAACATTTGCAGTTTATAACTCGTTCCCGGCCTAAAGGCCTGGGCACGAGTAATAAGACACATTTCAATTACCAACTTGATACAAGAACTTGGATGTTATTCAGTTTGCAATGGGCTGTCATCTCATTTAAACACAAAAGACATACTGAATCATGTAATACCTAAGTCATACGATCCTATGACTGATGACGAAAATTTGCCATATAATTCCAAGGACTACTACTGAAAATGTACTCTACTTCAGAAAAAGGAGTAAGATATTCTATGGTAATTCGTTTTTGTCTCTAGTACATAGTAACTCCCCAGCTGCTTATGAGGAATTGAGGGATGCCCTTGGCAGGAAAAGAGGTGGCTTACTTACTTTACCATGCAACAATACTTTGATACACAAAGATATGTAATATTAATGTTTGATGAAATGAAGATTCGATCCAATGTGGTTTATGACAAGGTATGTGGTGAATTAATAGGGTTTGCAGACTTGGGTGACACTGAAATAAATTTTCACCCCTTGACGAAGTAAATGAACTTGCAACGCATGCCCTGGTTTTTATAGTACAGGGGCTTGCAACTAAGCTCTGCTTTTGCTTAGGATACTTTGCTACACTGGAAGCACTTTCATTCCAGCTCTTCCCATTATTTTGGGAAGCTGTAGCAATTTTAGAGCTGACTGTGAAATTATGGGTTGTGGCTTGCTGCTGGATGGTTGATCTCCTCACAGAAGATGTTTTCGTCTTCATTCAGAATTTGATAACTTTTATTCCCCAGAATGTTAAATTTACTTTTTTCTGATGTTCCACATTTAGTTAAGGTGGCTGGACCCTATTTCGCCAGTGCGCGGGTAGTCGAATTGAAGCGGCTATTAATTGCGTTACAGAATTAAGTTGACCAAACTTTTTACGCACACCTACTACAAATGGACCAAATTTTATAATGATGCTAGTTTGGTTGAAATCGGAGCTTTTTTAACATCGAAATTGTTATACACTTGATTTGAAATTTTGCCAATTTTCTCAAAATCCAGACCTCGACGAGCAAAACGATTTATGAGACTTTGTAAATCAAATGTTTGTCTATAATGTGAGAGCGTTTCAAGAAATTCTATTAAGCCGATTTTGAGTAAAAACGGAGCAATTATTTTACTTTGAAGAAATTTAAATCCGTGGGTGCTTTACTAAAGTAATTTTATAACCATAATTTCCCAAAGAAAACTAGCAATATTTTTGGTTCCAAATAATACCAAGGCATGGTTCTTTATTTTGTGAATATGTCATCGTATTTGCAGTTTTTGATTGCCGTTGAGACGACTGTACGTAAAGCACTAAATTGCCGCGTTTAACTCGGAATTTCGACATCCACGTTAATAATACTGTTTCTTGAAAACTAGTAGATGAATTTTTTTTTATTTCTCGATATTGAATATTCAATCCTTTACCAGTAAGGTGTGTAAATTACAAAGGCATTGAAGTTTTTTAAGACCATTAAATAATTTTTTAAACATTGCCATATGTGCATCTCTATTCTCCGAGTTGTTGCCGGTGTTTGATTATGCATGCCTGCATGCGTGTCGCTTTGGCGCCTCGTGCAAAAAATGCAAATATACATGGAAAGTCACGCCAGTGATATCCAGAGTAACGCTGTACGTAGCAGTTCCTTACTACAGTTTCTAGAACTATGGTATTTCCTTGTACAAAAAGAAAACGGAGAAGTGAAATATTGCAGGAAAACACATTAAAGGCTAAAAAGGCGAAGAAAAGTAGTTCACCAGTCCAGGTAACTTGGAAGACTTCCATGTATTTGCATTTTTTGCACGAGGTGCCAAAGCGACACGCATGCAGGCATGCATAATCAAACACCGGCAACAACTCGGAGAATAGAGATGCACATATGGCAATGTTTAAAAAATTATTTAATGGTCTTAAAAAACTTCAATGCCTTTGTAATTTACACACCTTACTGGTAAAGGATTGAATATTCAATATCGAGAAATAAAAAAAAATTCATCTACTAGTTTTCAAGAAACAGTATTATTAACGTGGATGTCGAAATTCCGAGATAAACGCAGCAATTTAGTGCTTTACGTACAGTCGTCTCAACGGCGATCAAAAATAGCAAATACGATGACATATTCACAAAATAAAGAACCATGCCTTGGTATTATTTAGAACCAAAAATATTGCAACTTTTCTTTGGAAAATTATTGTTATAAAATTAATTTAGTAGAGCACCAGCGGTTTTAAATTTCTTCAAAGTAAAATAATTGCTCCGTTTTTACTCAAAATCGGCTTAATAGAATTTCTTGAAACGCTCTCACATTATAGACAAACATTTGATTTACAAAGTCTCATAAATCGTTTTGCTCGTCGAGGTCAGGATTTTGAGAAAATTGGCAAAATTTCAAATCAAGTGTATAACAATTTCGATGTTAAAAAAGCTCCGATTTCAACCAAACTAGCATCATTATAAAATTTGGTCCATTTGTAGTAGGTGTGCGTAAAAAGTTTGGTCAACTTAATTCTGTAACGCAATTAATAGCCGCTTCAATTCGACTACCCGCGCACTGGCGAAATAGGGTCCAGCCACCTTAAATAAAAGGCACCTGAAAGGTGCATGTATCTACTGCAGACGTGTTATAGAAATATTTTTGACAATGTGAAATGCATTGAAAAGAAGGACATGAAGAATGTTGAAGAATTTTATGGAGTTGGACAGGGCAGTTTGTTATTACCTCGACTGATGTCTTTCGAAAATTAAAGTGTTCGGAAAAACTTGGCAAGTGATATTCTTAACAATGTTTACTTTTTACGTCCATCAATAGAGGCAGCTTTCATAGACAGTGTCATAGGTTTTATAAAAGGAATTGCTAGTGTTTGTTTGGCCTTGCAATTAAGGTCTACGGTTTGAGGTCTTCGTACATATACTGTAGGCCATTACATTTTTTTATTTAAATAGGAGCTGAAATATTATATAATGAAGTGAATTATTTGATGATATTTTACATGCAATCGGTGTAATAAAACTTGTTTGCGAAAGGCTCAAACGAGATCGAGACGAACACTTCAATATTGTATTGCCTTACCGGCTCAAAAACGACCTCAAAATTGAATAATGATTTAAAAATTCTCCATAAGAATAAACCTGACACATTCTATTAAAGCTGAGCCTTATCAATGGACATAAAAACATTGTTAAAAACATCACTTACCAAGATTTTTGACTTGAATTCCTGTCAAACTTGTCAACAGTCGTCATATCCGTGTTCCCGTGTATTTTCCGAAAATATTCCGACTTTTCTATTGTTAACACTTTCTATTGTTAACAAGCATAAAACTTCGTGTCGAAACTCACACATGTTCTGGTGAATACCAATATACCGTGATCTCATAATTTGAGTGAAGCATGAAGTATATCCATTTTCAACACGATGACATAGTATCTACTGCATTCTGCAGTAGATACAAAAAGCAAGAAACTGTTTGTATAATTCTGGATATGGACGATGTACACATTACATGTGGAATGATGGAAATTTTCTCATCTGGCAGCACATATTACATGTTTACCATCAAGATCAAGAAAATGGTCTAAAATTGCTTCCTGAAATCTCTGCAGACCATGTTAGGTTTAATTCATACTCAACAATGAGAGTAGATCTGGCAGCACATGTATTAAGCGCAACCAAAATGATTTTTAATCCGTAGAAGCGTAAAAGCACTAAAGAACATATAAATTTGAAATACAACACAACACTTTTGATTTTTAAAGACATGCATGTCTTTGAAATTCAAAAGTGTTGTGTTGTACTTAAAATTTATATTTTTAATCCAAATTTGTAGTCCATTTGCAATAGATCCAGGCCTTAATAAGAAATCATCTTGAGCACAAGGTCCTTACTGGCCTATTTCAAATCTCAAAGCCATCTCCAAAATAATTGAAAAACAGTTACAGAACGTCTTAACTTTTAACAACAAACAATCTTCATGAACCCTTTAAGTCTGCTTACAAAAAATGCCAAAGTTGTGAAACTGCCCTGCTAAGAGTTCAGAACGATATCTTACTGGCACTCGATAATCACAAATGTGTATGTAGAGCCGTTTGTGCCAAAAATACCAAATACTAGTGCTGAATACCAATTGCCAGTGTCAAAAATACCAATCACTAGTGCTAACCTTCTATCACTACTGCAAATCTCAGTCACTAGTGCTAAACTTCAATTGCTAGTGCTAAACTTCTATCGTTACTGCAAATCTCAACCCCTAGTGCTGTAAAACTTCAATCGCTAGTGTTAAACCTCAATTGCAAAGGCTGACAACCAATCAAATATCTCAAAAGAACTGTGTGAATTTTTTCTCCAATCACAACATTTATTACATAAAGCACAAGAAAGAGCACAAGGTTCGATAGAGATGGCATCTGGTTCATCAGAAATACAAATGATCCTTAAATCTCTTGACTTTGATAACACTGTTATCAACAAATTTAAATTTAAAATGTCACTGCCGAAATTGGACTTTCTGATGCCCAGCTTGTTGACCTCAGTATTTTAACTTTAGGCAAACAACAGTTGATTCATTCCCTCTGCAGAAATGCTGGTTCCGGTAGGTCCCATATACTTATTATTTATTCAGACCTGTTTTGATTATATTATATTATTGACGTTTACTAAAGCTTATCTAAAAATATGAAGGGAATCTGATGGACAGGGGGAAAAATTGAAGATAGTGTGATTGAAAGTTTTGAAGGATAATCCTGGGGAAAAGCTAGGGGAGGTACTCGAGATCTAGAAATCTGACCCTATTTAAGCCACTTTAAAGCGAAAATATCATGCTCTATTAAAGACAAAGGTGAAGAAAGTTGCATTGCTGTCAGTGACAATTTAATGTGCTTTAATTGCCATTGAACAAGTTAGTGGTAACACAGTGAGCCCATACAAACTTTGAGAGCTGAGAGTTATAAAGAAGAAAAAAGAAGTTTCTAATCAGAATCAGTATACTTAAGTTGCTTTTCTCTGTCTCTCCAGGAGATGCTTCCTTGTCAGACTCATTGCCAGATTTGTTAAAGCCACTATTAACCAAATTGGGAGCAAAGCCCAGTGTTAATACAGTGTTAAGCTAGATGTAGACCCAAGTGACCTTGTGTCTGAATGTGTCATTCTACAAAGGACCTAAACTTAAACCATATCAACCAGTCAAAGTAACATACCTTGGTCAACCTGCATTGGACAGTGGTGGTGTGAAATATTCAAGCAAAAACAATAATAATAATTATAATAAATTCTAAATTTATAAAGCGCCATATCTTAAACTCTTGACTTTAAATGAACAAGAAAGATATGATCTATTTGAAATGACAAGAAACCAAAGTGATTGCAAAATGTGGTACAAAGCAAGAACAACAAGGATTACAGGGTCAATTTGTGGAAGAATCATAAATCGCTTGAAAGATATTTTTCCATCGTCTGATTTGAAGTGTTTTCAAACAGGTTCCTCACTAACACAGCTGCAACACTATTGGGTAAAAAGCAAGAAGCACTAAACACTTCAACACCAAAGAAACAATGGCAATCCTGATATCTTTGTCATAAGGGCTGTTTTTTTGGTTGACAAGGAGAAAGGCTGATGGAGTGGTGGTAGATAAATAGTGGATAGTGGTTTTATCAAGGTTTTCAAAGATAATAATCAGTTATTTATCAAGGGAAGCGTATTGAAAAGTTTTACCTCAGAAGTAACACGAACTGCTACTGTCCTGTTCATTGACAAAGTTCCAAAAAAAAGGTTTTTGCGAGTGTCCAGTTGGAAGACGTGGTCTCTGTTGCCATGTTATTACTGTTCTCCTACAACTTGAACATTTTACAACACACAATAAGCTTTTTTTGTCTTTGGCCTGTAGAGAGAAGTTTCAAAAGTGGCATCAACCAAATTTAAAGAAAGAGAAAGAGATCAAATATCAAACTCAAATATTTTAGGAATGCTAAAACAGCAAGGCATGTGAATCAAAGCAAAAAGATAAAAAGTTGTACCTAGAGATGAAAAGGATGACAAAAGTGACTGGCTAAAATGAGATAGCCAGAAATGATCTACTGTCAGTAGCTGCATTCTTTACCTATTTTAGCATGTTTCTTAGTACTTTAAAACACATTCTTGAATAGAGGACAACTTTGATCCTTGCAAACAAGTATTCAAGAATGAAAGGCGAACTGGATCGATCAGAAAAACTGGATTCGATGAACTTTTCTTGGTCAGTTCTACAGCTGCTCTTTCAAGCTTGCTTCAAGTCTTCCTAAAAATGTTGTGTTTGTCTTTAAGGTCCTTAGGAGACATCTCAAGATGTTTGTTTGTCTCAGTAATTCTGGAAAAATTGTGTTTATTATGGACAACAGCTGAAAAGTGTCAATCGGCTAAGGTAAGCAAATTAATATGAAATTGATTCCATCTTTTTTTCGTATAGATGTTCTCTAAATTATCACGATTTTACGTTCAATTTCCAACCATGTTGCTAAAAAAACTATTTAGGAAATGAAACAGCAGAATAAATTTAACAAAATTTGCAAAATCTTTGATTCACTGGACATGACAACATGTGCAGCTTGTTTCTCTCTCAATACACTTGAAATGCTCTTCAAACCAGATAAATGTTGAAGCTTTCTTTAGTTTTAGAAGACTGTTATGATTTTGTTTTGTTTTTTTTGTATTTTTTCTTCGTTAAAAGAGACCACTTTGTTGAAAAGCTTTATATACTGAGCTTGGGAAATAGATATAGTTTCATATTCCAAGATAGCGAGCCAATAGAATCACCTGATCTTACGAGGTTATGGAGTTGGTATATACTAATTAGCAATAGTGCTCTTGGAAGTCCAGCACCAGCCCCACAAGAACCTCAGCTGCCCTCAAATACTCGTCGGGTCAACCCAGCATATTCTGGTATATGTGCCTTACAGCAGAAGGAAGGAGGTCAGCAAGATAACTTGCAACATAAGCCTTGTCCTTGTCCTTAATAAAGATCATATAAAAGCAGAAAGTGAAAGGACAGACCAGTTTAATGGCTCAACTCTTCTTGACACTGTGTTCCGAGTACAAGAGCGGGAGGAAGGTCTGAACATTCACAGGAGAATTTTGGACATTATCAAATCAAGGTTTGTTTGTTTCCGTAATTTTTGTGTTATTCCTCGACAGACATGTAGCACATGGTTTATCAGAATTTGAAACTGCCATCAGATGGTGTAAAGTGCAGGTCGCAGGTTGCAGGAGGTTGCAGGTTGGTATAAAAATCTAAAATAACATTTCAATAACACTAAAACCAAGAACTACATTTTTGATAAAATACTTATCAAAAACTTTGAATGGAGATTTATATACATGGATCATAACCTGCGCACCTCCTGTCCTCACTTTACAGTACTTGTCACGCTGTGATAATGATCCATCAATTCTTTTGTTTTATTCCTGGCGTAGACTTGGTACATATCCGGGGAAAAAAGATTTCAGATAGAGATCTCCAACGTTGTTGTAGACTTACCAAATTCTTTGAAAACTTTACTTTCTGATTGACTTTTGTGTTCTATCATATTCTATGTTATAATTTCCTTTCCTTTTTTGTTCACCATTCTCCTTTAATTCCTTACATCTTCAATATAAATCTTACTATTTCATCTCGTTTTCTCTCTTCCTACAATATATATAGACATGACTCAAGTAGTGAAAAAGAATGCATTACCATTGATTACAATGAGGATGAATTGCCAGGTAAGAGATGTTTGATCAAATAATTTATTACTAGGCATGGTAGAAAAGGGTTGTCATGATAACTTGATAACCCAATAATAGTCTCCACTGTCTATTTACTCAAGCCGGTCAATAATTACTATTGTGATTGATCACATAATCAATAGATGCGATATCAATATTTGATATTTAATTTCCATTTCTCAGTTCACTATCAATGCATCTTTAAGGCTATTGAATTCAAGACCGAGGATTTCGTTGATTTGAAACAACTCAAAGACCAGTTCTTGAGATTTGCTAAAACAGCACTTTTAAATGAGAAAAGGAAGACCGTTGGATATGGTTTGAACAGCTCCACAATGGGAAACCCTGGAACAGGAAAAACAACATTTGCAAGAAAAGTTGCAGGTAGACATCATATCAAGTGATTAATGTTTCATAAAGGTTGTAATGTTGTATGAAATATAAGCTATATATAGATTTTATGTAATTTGATTTTGTACACACAGTTCTTTGTTAGGCATAGATTGGTCATCACTGTAGTGGTGCATGCATCACAGTTGTCAGGACATTTATGCTTACTGAAATGTGTTAGGAATTTAAGCAATTTTAGAATGACTCAAAATGCACATGATACATCAATATATATCGATATAGTTTTTAAAAAAATGCAGATCGCAAAAATACAGTTTAAAATGTTTTGCAAAAATGATTGTACAATGATAGTAATACACATTTGGTTGTTTGATGCATATAGTATTTTTTCCAGACCTACTTCTCGCAATAAAAAAATTAAGAAAAAAGGTTGTGGAGGTACAAAGAGGCGACCTAGTTGGTCAGTACCTAGCTATAAGTTCCATGGAGGAAAAGACAAAACAAAAAATCAGAGAGGCCAGAGGTGGTGTACTTTTTGTGGACAAAGCATACCAACTTACAACTGAAGTGAAAAAGTCAATTATGGCTGCATAGCCATAAACAAACTTATGGCAGCTATGGAGAAGGGGGATCCAGCAATGATCTTTGATGGATACCCAAAGGAAATGGGCGAATTCATTAAGGCTAATCCAGGATTGAGGTCCAGAATATAGTATAAATTTACATTCCCCGACTACTAAGTCAACGAGTTGGCAGAAATTTTGCAGAACTAAATAGAAGATTTGGAAGTCTGTTGTTTGCAAACCAAGTAATTACTCAAAAAAATACAACCAAAACCAGTAATTATAACTCAAAGCTGACCAGAAAGATGCCAAAGTTTTGTTTACAATACCACTGTGTCGAAGTCAAAGTATCCATGTGATTTATAGTGCAACTTAAGAAACTCTGACTGTTGATAAACTTCAAATATCAAAATAAATTTAACTTTTACTGGAAACTCTTCATTCAGTACTGCCTACAGGGACTTTTAATTTTGCGCAAATCTCTAATTACGTTTGAATTTGTTAAAGTCGAGGTACCACACGAAACCATAATGGTGAAACTTTGAAGCCAAGTTTATTATTTTGACTTACATTATTCTAAACAAAGTATTCCTGAGCTCAAGACCTTTGGAATTCTAAGCTTTGAATAAAAGTTTAAGAGAAAAATTATATTTCTTAAGATTACTGTATTCGGTTTTATATTTGGAGCATCTGTCAATTAGCTGTCATAGTTTTATAGCACATCCAATTATATGTGGCTTTCTTATCACCTGTATTAAAAAATTGTTAGCAAAAGTGTCAGCCCATGATATTTGACGTGCCCCTTAAAGACATCCAATCACATGAAAGGAAGTGCTAAAATTGTTTATTTGACCTTGGGAACAGCTCTTCCTGATTGGTCGGGAACAGAACTTGTCGCAGTCATACATGCCTTTTTTGTCACGTGTGGGAAATTAGCCAATCCTAACGTGAGAGGAAATCATCAGGATGCTGGTGCCCCATTTCTTGGAAATCTGGATGCTGAAGTGAGTCTACGCACTATTTATGATAACTTATTGAATATTTTTGCGGCAAAATGTCTTTATTGTATCACACAGGTTTGCAGGCTTATATTTACCTCAACAAGCAGTTCTCAATAGTATTGATAGCCCTAAACTAAAGGCTTTTTGTCGTAATTTGCTGCATTGCTGTCACTGCTTTAAAACGTTCCACAGTGATATGATAATGAACTCAGAGAAATATCATTGAAACAGTAGGTTTATCACAATTTATTATCCAACTCATCATAGATGAGTAAAAATATCGTGTGAGTAGGACTGCAATATTTTTACTCGTCTATACTGGTTTTACAGGGTTTTTTGTTGTTGTTGTTGTTGTTGTTGTTGTTGTTGTTGTTGTTGTTGTTGTTGTTTTTTGTTTTGAAAAAGTTGCAGGCAAAAATTACGAAAACAGTTTTGCCAAAAGTAAACATGGACAATGTTTCAGATTATTTCCCAAACTGGTCAATAGAAAATTGTTGTGATGCCTTTTTAGATGTTGAAGAATTGGTCAAGGAAGTTGATAAGATGATGGATAAACATAAAAGCTTGGAAACAATCCCAAATTTAGTTGACAAATTTTGTTGATGACAACAAAAACCCAAATACTGCAAAAAAACTGAAGCTGATGTTTGGCATCGTTGGTGTCAATCCAGGCAAGAATCTAGAGAAATTGAAGACATTCCTCCTAGTGAGCTTGATGGTCTCCTGTGCCTGTTTTTTATTGAAGTAAAGAAGCTGGACGGCACTGATTTCAAGCCAGGAATTACCAGGTCCACTAGGGGGTAAGCTAAAAAAATTTAACTTATTATGAATGTTGCATGTACACTTTAGTCCAGTAAAGTTACCGCTCAACCTCAAACCAACTGCAATAGAAGATTTCTGTTAAATTGTTTTAGGCAATCTCTTTTTAAAATCATTTAAGAAAAAAAATAAATAAAACAACAACTGAAAGGAATCAGCTTTCATTGATCATATACTTTAAATTTCAGTTTCTCTAATTCAGAGGTAAAAAGTGAGAGTTCTACCGATGAAGATGACTGTGAAATCGAATGTAGCTCTAAAAAAATAGAGGAAGATTGGAGTACATTTCTGAGTTGACGTCCAGAAAGACACAGTGGATCGTCTTCCATTTGGAATTGATGGATTAAAAGTATTTGAAATTAAAGGTTTCCAGCCTGGAAAAAACGAACTGTTACAAGATGGACGAAAATGGAAAAAGAACTGTCCCACAACTTGGAAAGACCACAGTCGCGTGCGCTTTGCCGATTGTAAGGGATCTTTCAAATGTCTGGACGATGACTGTCCTTTCAAGAAAGACTATGGGGTTACCAATACTACCCAGTTTGAAAAAAAACGCGACGGAATAAAAATATGCAAAGGATGCGGAAATGAAAGCACGTTTATATCTTGCACGGCAAGACGATACTTGGATTACGGGAAAAATAAATTGACTGTATACCACATTGGAGAGCACACGTGCCCTGTTATGCAGGTACCGAATAAGAAAGATGTCAAAACAATCCAAGAGTTAGTAAGAACAAACCCAAATATAAAACCATCAGATGTGCAGTCTGCCTTTGTTCTTTCGGCTTTCAAGCAGCAACTTTCCGGATGAGGTTGAAAAAGAGGCTTGCTCTTCAATCGATAGAAAACGTGTTTCCAATATTAAACATTCACTAAACTAGTAATAGTTTTCACTATAGCTGCCCCCGCACTTTAATTTAATCTGATGAAATACAGTGATAGCTGTTTTATTAAACCTGGGTATAGTTTGTTTGACAATCTTTTGAATGTTTTCTTCAGGTTTTGTTTATGATGTTTGCGTCTAGCACTTTTTGGTTCGAGTCTGTCAAACAGCAAGGTGATTTGTGTCTGACAAATCGAATTCTGTGCTGATCTATGGACTTTCTATTTAAAAAAGCCACTGCGATCGACGTTATCAATACTCACCATGGTTAGCGAGTCTTGAAAACGGCAATATCCTCAAAAGAAACTGCAATATCATCAAAAGAATTCAAAGCAAACCAAATCCGCTCAACCAAACCACGAGGACTCTGGTCAACTGCGTGACATCTCTTGGCCTCCCAGGGTGCCTTTCGAAGGATACCCGATGCACCTTGCGCGCCATCAAAAATTACCCGATACGACTATGCGCGCCTAGTTTCTGCTAAATCGGGATTGCCTCCAGGTATAGCAACAAATACATTTTTTTTTACATTTTTTTTTCCAATTCCTTTTCATATTCACCTGTGGGAACTGCTATAATGCCTCCTCGGGTTTAAGGAATATACTGATAAAAGAGATCCAATGTACATTTATAAACTACATGACAGAAGAGGAAACACAGATAAACCATCATATGTGTTTAAAACCGGCACAGCAAAAGCAAGCATAGCACTCAAAATGAACAAAGATGGTGACCATTTCTTGAATAAGGGATTTTGCTTTTTCGATGAAAAACACAAACGTTGTAAAGGCTTTATAACATTGACTGCCAGTGTGTACCATCCTCTATTGCATAAACAAATAGCACTAGCAATCATGGAAGCTGAAGGTGAAACTACAGCTAATGTTGAACTATTTTGGACTCTCTTTAATGAAGTTCTTAGCAAGGTTTCGGGAGTTCCCCAAAAAATGTTTAATCCTATCGGTTGGTGCAGCAATATGGTGAGTGCGATACTATCTGGTATCACAAACATTTTTGGTGACGACAGTAGAATCAAAGGTTGCGAATTCCAAGAAACAAAAAAGCACAGAAATTAGACAAAAAGTGCACAGCAATTTAAAACTTTGTGCGACCATCTTCTAAATAGTACAACTGTATACGGGTATAATTCAGCAAAAGCTGGTATGGATTATTTTGTCAGTGCTAAAGATGAGAGATCTTTTCTAATTGACTGGATAGCATGGCACCAAAGGCATGGTTATATTTTCTGTGCCTTTTCCGTGTCCAATGTGCCAGAAATGAATGAAGCAGAGGTCATTCATGCTGGGTGGACAAACAGAGATCGTGCTAATCTAACTCTTCTCAATGTCTGTCATACAGATATACGGGACTCTTTGCTTCTGGAGGTCGAAATATTCCACAGGTTCTGCACCAGGTGGTAAAGGTCCATCCTTTGCACAATGTACTGCTAGAAACCACTATGCCGAGATATGTAAGGCAAAATCAATGGGAAAGGAAATGTTAGGTTCTTCGGAGAATGGCTTTCTTATTGATCCTCAATCATCACACTAACCAAAGGAAAAGCCGAAAAGAAAACTGCGAAACAATACTTCAACTTCTGCAACTTCTACTGCTTCTACTTGTACTACTGTCCACAACAGTGGTCAGTCGATGCCAAGACCTCCTCCATTGGTGCAACCAATACAACCTAATGCATTTCCAGGAATTCCTCTGCAGTCACAGTCATTTTTAATGTCCCTCCCATGCAGTCCACCATTTCTATGTTTCCTGACCTTCTCCAAACACAACCAGTACCAAGAGCAATGCAGCCCAATCCTTCATCAAATGCTTTGTCAGGGATTTATCCACACCCTCCACAATCAGTACCAATACCCTCCATTTCGACTCAACCAAGCACTTCTATATTCCTGGATTTCCAAACTATCCACCTGTTAACGTTCCACAGCAATGGCATACTAGGATGTCACCACATATCTATGAAGTGGTTGTTACACCTTCCCAGGTACAAAAGTGCTATGGATGTAGTGGCCCTCTGGCACCAAAATATAAAAACCACCCAACAAATTTAGTAAGAGTAAGAGGAAAAAAATCGACAAATGGGAGAATTAATTTTTAGCACTGATTTCACAAATACTTACTACCATCCAATTATGTCACATATCACTAGAAAGAATCCAAATTTTACTGGTTTTGTTTACAAAGTCAGGAAGTGCACTCTGCCTTAGATCAGATGCAACTTAGATTCCTTGATTCTCTAGAATTTAATGTAGTACTGCGATAAGTGATCAGTTTGTATTTACTAGAGTTGTTCCGCATAAAGCCAAACTTCTACTGTACAAGTATAATTGTCCATTATATGACCATAGATATGCTAATTTTCAAAATGTTTAGTCAGCCGTAAAAGTCATTTAGCATCACTGAGTTGACAAAGCAGTGATCTGAAAAATCTACCAGTAAACAACTATTTTCAGTTCACTTTTACATTTTGGTATTTCTTTAGTTCTTCTCTACCCAGAACCACAATGCCGACTAAGGGCCTGATTACAGGAAGTGGGCTGGCCCGTTTCTAATATAATCACAACAACCAAACTTTTTGTGTGTTATAGAGAAGCCGGGATCTCGACAAAGCAATCCAACCCGCTTAACCTAGCCAGCCCACTTCATACAAGAAAGGAAAATGAATTAGAATTATACAATTTCAGTACTTTATGAAAATTAAAGTTCTTCGAACAAAGAAATGTGTCTCTCTGTGAGGAAAGTACAAAGTTCTATAACTGCAAAATTGAGTTAAAATAGATAGTGTAGTGAATAGTTGTCGGAGCTGATCTTCATAGATAAGTCCTTGCCTTTGTGGTGGGCCAACTATAATTAGACAACAATTGATTTGCTGGCAAATTGAAAGCAGCAAGAAATATAGGCATAAGTAGTGAACATTTCGTTGAATCATTTCAGTATACTGCTTGCAATCAAGCTGTGTTTTTAACTCCAGGAACTTCCAATTCTTTGACCTCAAAACAACATGATCACCGATCAATGCTTAGCGGGAAGACAAAGGAACAAAGTGGTAATAAAAAGTAATTCCAGATTCCATAAAAATATAGGGATCTAAAGAGATTACATAGCAGACATGTTTGTGGTCAAATAATCAAATCTTTGCTCATAAAAATATGCCATTGTTCTTGTTCACAATAAATGGAATTCATGAAATCCCTCTAAAATTGTCTAAAAATTCCAATAGCAGCCTCAGTTTTCCATTGGCGTTATACAAATGACAAATATATCTCCTCCCCCGGCTCTACTTGAATGTAAATCTAAATGAAATACTGTATTAAATTCCCTATTGGGACTTATAAATACAAATATATCTCCTCCCTCTTCCCCCTCTATAAACACAAGAAGTATTTATCACACTTTTGGGTAAGGTCGTGCAAATCTTTTCTTAGTCATTGTGAGTAGATGTATAAAAGCCTGATCATGAGCTCATTCTCTTAGTCGTTTCACGAGTATAGTCAGTCATGTCAGTAATCTGGAGACCTTTTGAGGATACAGAGACCGAACAACGATCATCGTCGTCATGTAGTACTGCAAGGCAAGACAGCAAACGAATGAAAGTTAGAGTTGGAGAAATGGAAACAGAAATTTTAATGGACGCGTATATGCACAGTATGGAACAAGGATGGAAGGCAGTCCTCCTTAGGGTAAGAGAGAAAATACGAAATCCGTCCATCAGTTCAGTCTTGAAAGATTATTACACCAAAGACCATGAGACCAAAGTATAAAGACGCATGAAAAGAATTGTGAATGAAGAGCTGAAGAAACAAGCTTTTTTGTACCAGAAGAGCGCTGCTAGCAATCAATTTAGTAAGCCAAAAATGCACAAGATGATAGTGCAAAAGAATATGCTTATCGATGAAAAACAAGCTGATCAGCAAGATGACGTAAGATCCCCAGACAAGATATACACGAGCATCGTCGTTTCTGATGAAAGTGCCGAGAAAGAGGAAGAATCTTTAAGCTGTTCTTTACAGGTGGCTACTTCATCTCAGAAAAAGGTGCAGTCACATCTGAACCTCGAAGTCATAGACAAACACATGCGATATGCTGCAAAGTCAACACCTGAGCAAAGAAAAAGGTCAAAATTCAATGCCTTTTGTGATGATTCAGATGACGAGGATGATGATGGTGCACCTACTCAACCACCAAAAAAGAAGAAAACACTGCGAGAAGTAAGCTACGAAGCACATGTAGGCGGCTCACCAAGCAATGTGCGAGCAGGCAACGGTCTTGGCCTGATGTCACATGTTCTTAACAAGCTCGAGAAGAAATTGGATGAGAGCTTTATCTGAAGATGACTAGTTCGGTTCAAGAAACATGTAGCTTCTTTATTGCTATACGTATACTGGCTTTGCTCTGTGTTCTTAATGGAGTACAAACACTAAGAAACATTAATTAAAATTGATAATAATGGAGTTAGCATAATTTAGCGCTAGTTGTATTATTTGTAATGCATTCTTTTCTTTTTCTTTTCGAGATATTCCAGCACTCATGGAATCTCCATTGACAATGCACTAAACGAACTCGAGAATTAAAAAATTTGATGAACAATTTGCATAAATTATGACTATAAGAAATACATATATTCTTCTATTTCTGATATACATGTTACCTGTGTTCTGATATTTTTCCAAATAAAAGTATTTGCTCCATAAACAATCAAGCCTATTTTCTTGTGCAATGTTTGCTAAATCAACATTATATATGTTCGGAAGTTTTCCTCGTGCCTGTATAAATGCAGTCCGAGAGACCTATACTGTATACACACTGTATCTTTTAACCGCTCAAAATGCAACCAAAAAGTGACTTGCCTTTCTTGTGTGGGAAAAAAATTGTAATCAGTGCAGGTGTATCTTGATCATAATGAAGCTTGTCGTACGTATATAAATAAAAAAAAGAAAAGGGTATATACTAAAACTAGGCCGACAATAGAGTGATCGCACTTAACCCGTGAAAAAGTACAAAATCTAAATAGTACTAAATAGCAAAAAATCCCTTGTTTTCCATTGTTTAATAGTGCTATTTAACATTATTTAGCTAGTACAATTTCACGAATTAAGTGCAATCACTCCAATAATAATGATAATAATGATAATTGCGTTCTGAAATTAAAAGACCAAAAGTAATGAAGAGAGGAAATTAAGGTCTATCATACAAGTCCTTTTAAAGTGCTACTTTGATAAAAAATCAGTGAAACTTTATTTTGCAGAAACTTCATGAAATAAATCTTCAAGGGTCTATTGGTCACCTGTTAAAATACCTTTTTTGTATTCAAAAGGGAAGTACTAAATTTTTAGCGTTCTTTTTAGGTGCCAGTGACGTCATCGACTCAACTCATGGATTTACTCTATACATTTCTTTGTATTGTATGACTTCAATTATTCTATTCATATCTGCTCTAATAAGTTTGCTTAAAAGAGTTTTCTTGCAGTTGTGTCAAGGATTAACTGCATGGCCAGTGATTTCAATTTAAAAATATTACACAGAGATATTTTGATTGCAAAATACAAAGAAATGTACTATTAAAATCAGTAGACCGCGGCACCCAGTCTTTTTATCATCGATCTGTCACTCACCAGAATCTGTCACGTGGTAGCTTTTTAATGTACCACGTGGGACAATTTTGACATCATGTGATATCGTTGCTGTTGAATTGCCGTTGTTTATTTTGATTTTACTATCAAGAGCAGTGTAGTCAAACGAAGCATGATAAATGTCTCAGTTTTCGATGTATCGGCTAAAAATTAAGTTAGATAATGACAGATATGGTGTCTCTTTTATCGGCCCCAATGAAGTTGACAAATTTGACTACAGTTCACTGGTTGAGAGAATTCGCGCCCTTTCAAAACACTACAGTTATCTACAGCCCGAGCAACTCCGAGTGCAATACTGTGACGGTGAGAAATGTTTTGTCGATCTCACTCCGAATAATCCATGTGCTTTGGTGGAAATGTTTAGATGTGCTTCTTCTGTAGAAAACACAGACTTCAAACGAATTACCCTTAGAGTTGAAGAAGCTAACTCTCCTGCGTTTAGCCCGCTGACAAAACTGAAGCGACAAGAACAAAGACCAACTTCTAGTCAAAGTTCACGAAGTCTATTTGTTGATTTTCTTCCTTCAGCCAAATCAGGGCCAGCCATACAATTGTTATCTCAAGTTCAAGCTTTGTACCACATGCCCCGAATAGCTGTCAACCAGTCACACCAAAGTTGTTTTTCAAGTCTCCCTTGGAAAAATATATTGATAACCTAAAAGAAAACTTGCGAGATGCTAAAGAAAGAGAACGAAGAGTCTCGGAATGGCTGCAAGAACGCTCTGAAAAGAATTAAAAAAGTCAAGTTCAACGCCAAGGACCGATGTGTAGCAATTGCCACCGCAGGGAAGGACACAATCGCCTGAATTGCCCATACCAGAAGTGTGATACTTTCTTTCATTGCGGAAAACTGGCTAAACACCCTGAAGTAAAAGCAGAAGTAAAGGATGTAGAGTGGCAGCAAAGAGATCTGGTCAAGGAGATTTCATCAATTGAAAATGATTTAAAAGTAAAAGAGGCGTCTGCTGCTTCGATCAAAGAACGGTATATTTACAAAGTCAGGACTTCTCTCATTGAGAGCGATCCTACCAAATACTTAAACGTCGTTGCCGATGGAAAATTGGTTTCAGTTAAATAAAGATTCCAAAAAGCTTGAAAACATTCTTAAAGGCAAAATCCCACCTCCTGGGTTTGATATTCAAAAGGCGCTAAATGAAACTGACCCAACTTTGAATCAGTCTGTTCTTCAAAGCTGGAAAACAAGTGTACAAAATCCATATCGAAGGCTTTGGCAGGATCGAGGTGTTAACTGGCCGACTGCTACTAGTACAAGTACTAATACTGCTGCGGGATCTGATGATTACCTGCTGGCCCTTGGGATTCAAAAAAGTTTAAATGAGTGACCTTTTTGATATATAAACTTACTGATGCTGACTATGATAATATGTTGACTGACTTTGACTGTAATAAATGTTATGCTGGTCATGTTGAGTTCATAGCATTGACTTTTTATCGAATTCTAGTTGTTGTATACTATGTTATGACATTTTTCTCACGGATTGTTTTCAAAAAATTGTGTTTTTTGTTTTAATAAACAGTAGCACAAACTATGACGAATTGCTCGTCGCGCCAATCATCAAGCTGATCGTCGCGCCGTAGTTAAATGAGCCAAAGCGACCAAAGGGGAAATTTCCTGTAAAAGAAATTTTGAATCCAAGAGTATGACTGCCACTTAGTTATATTATGTTCTGTTTGAATATTGTGTTCATAAAGTTGTCATTTTGTAAATAAAATACAATGATAAATTACGTACATCATTAATGATCTGATGCTCAATTCACACGCTCGCACGAGATAAGAAATAAAAAAATTATTTAAAAGTCTTAAAAAAACTTCAATGCCTTTGTAATGTATACACCTTACTGGTAAAGGATTGGATATTTAGTGTCGAGAAATAAAAAGAAATTGATCTACTAGTTTTCAAGAAACAGTATTATTAACGTGGATGTCGAAATTCTGAGATAAATGCAGCAATTTAGTGCTTTATGTACAGTCGTCTCAACAGCGATCAAAAACAGCAAATACGATGACATATTCACAAAATAAAGAACCATACCTTGGTATTATTTGGAACCAAAAATATTGCAACTTTTCTTTGGAAAATCATTGTTATAAAATTAATCTAGTAAAGCACCCACAGTTTTAAATTTCTTTAAAGTTAAATAATTGTTCCGTTTTTACTCAAAATCGGCTTAATAGAATTTCTTGAAACGCTCTCACATTATAGGCAAACATTTGATTTACAAAGTCTCATAAATCGTTTTTCTCCATGACGGGTTCACACCAATCTAAGTGTGTTTGCATAAATTAGCGAGTCAACCCCTCAAATCGGGGTTCCACATGCAAATTAGTAGATGTTGCTACGCAACAAACAAATAAAGACTCACTAAAGAGTCTGGTAACGAACAATTTTCCGCCAAGATCAAAACCGTTTTTTTTCGTCAAAGCTCGTCGAAGAGTAGAGATTTACAAATAGTTTAAAATACCGCACAGTAACAAAAAAAGAAACTTGGCCATTGTTAAAGAAGGAGAACTCCAACACACCTGTCAGTCAAATTAACACACAAGTATCAAGACAATGGAAAGAACTGTCGGAGGAAACAAAACAGATATACTCTGATTTAGGGAAGCAACACTTTAATGAAATGTTAGATCGGTCACTTTAGAGCACATGCTCAGTAAGAGAGAGTAATAATTAGGTATTTAATATGCAGATTCAATATTGTTTTACTGATGCTGTGTATAAGTAGAACAAATTAACTAAGTTGCACACTTTGGTTATTGTGCAATATAAATATAAAATGGAATTATGAAAACCAATTTTAGCCATATTGTATGATTTCATTCAACTTTTATTCAGCATTTTTACATAATATTGTTATAAATTAATCTAAATTAAATAACCACCTAATTCCAGGTAAAACATTGTTGGTCATATTAATTTCCAAACAAGAGAGCAAGAAATATATTGTATATTTTTGTGACATATCTGAATGATGGTGTCCCTCAATAAATGTTATCTAAGAGGAAACTGTATTCATGCTGTTTTGTTTTTATAACAATTCTTTACTTTTAATTAATAACTTATCATTTAGAGTTTCTTTTTGTTATAAACCTCTGATTCACAAAAAAAACCTAGTTGTTAAGATTATATTATTGGTTTTCATCTGTTATTACTGATTTTATGACTAATTTTTGATTTACAGGTTGAAGTCACTGTAGGTTTTCTTTTTTCTCTTCTGACTCATTTGACTATTACATATACTGCTAGTAATTTTTTGTTTCATATGTTCAACAAAATCACTCTTCATTCATAAAACAAAGATTAGCAGTTAATGTGTAAAAGTAAAATGTGTTTTGGGTTTTTCTTTTTCTCTATCTAATTACAACTACCAGTTTTTGTTTCACAGGTTTAATTAATCTTCACTCATGAAACAGCTTATACTTAATGTGTAATTTGTATTGTTTCTCTTTTTATTTTCTCTTTCTTTGACTAGCTGTTACAATTTTGTTCAATGTGTAAAATCCCTCCAGTTCACTCCCTTCCCATCCCAAAGACAAAGCACAAGAGTATTGATTTCAAAGGGTTTTATTTTATATTGAAAAATTGAGAACTGGCTAAGATTTCTTAAAACGATTTACATTGATTATGTCAGTAAACTTGTCCATGGAATACAGGAAACTATACACAGTTTTCTGTCTCTTTGAAACTTATGTACATTGTGTAGTTCCAGAAATTATCCATACCCCCCCCCCCCCCCCCCCACGGAGGGATAAATAATTTCCGAGGGGTAGGGGGGTCAAAATCGTCTAAATTTCCAGGAGGAGGGGGGTGTTTACGTTAACACGTTTTCCGAACGGTATTTTTACAAAAATACTCTAAAAATACTCCAAATGCCATAACCAAGCCTCGCATATGAAACAGTATTGATCACTCAGCGTCTTTAATCATTTCTTGAAGCATAATTTGCACTTTCTTTCAGCTTAGATCAGTCTTACGATGCCTTCGATATAGTCGCCATTTTGATTTATGAGAATGACCGCTGACCGGAATGACTGCTGACCATATTCGAAAACAAAATGGCTGCCGCGAACGTTCCGATCCTCTATAAACAACGTCTTTTTCGGAATATTACTCCAATGTCACAGGTCTTGCCAAGGCAAAATATCAAGAACAAGACGCACACGTGCGTTCACTCGTGCCCCGGGAGCCCTTCAGTGACCGGCCCCGTGCGTACTCTTCCCCGAGCCGTTTCACGCATTCTTCACTTAACCGTAACATAATAAAGACCTTTTTTGACCTTTTTAGAGAATATCTGATTAGTCAATTTGTCTGTCAGCAGCTTAGTGTTTGCCTTTATCACAACATGCAAAAATATACCAGTTTATTCAACTTTTTATTTCACTATATATCTCAATTGTTTGCTGCAAAGACTTCTACAACGACGTTTTTGACACTCAATAACAAGTCGTGTATTTTTTCGGCATTCATGTTTCAGATGTTTTATCTATTACGTGACCAAACGCGTCAGGTCAAATAGAGTCTTGATTCCATGAAAATATATGAATAAATTGTCTGGCCAGAATTGTGTTAAAATTCATTACAAAAACGTCTCAAGATCTCTTGAATGCTTGAATGAAAAATATAATTGACTTGCCTCTATATCCGTAACATATAATAAAGACCTTTTTTGACCTTTTTAGAGAATATCTGATTAGTCAATTTGTCTGTCAGCAGCTTAGTGTTTGCCTTTATCCCAACATGCAAAAATATACCAGTTTATTCAACTTTTTATTTCACTATATATCTCAATTGTTTGCTGTAAAGACTTCTACAACGACGTTTTTGACACAATAACAAAGCGTGTATTTTTTCGGCGTTCATGTTTCAGATGTTTTATCTATTACGTGACCAAACGCATCAGGTCAAATAGAGCCTTGATTCCATGAAAATATATAAATAAATTGTCTGGCCAGAATTGTGTTAAAATTCATTACAAAAACGTCTCAAGATCTCTTGAATGCTTGAATGAAAAATATAATTGACTTGCCTCTATATGCGTTCGTTTAGCAACATGTAGGGTGAGAAATTCGTAGATTTCCAGCTCAAAGGAATTGTTACGAGTCGCGAGAGCTTCAGTTTTCAAGTACTCCATCGGAGTTCGATATTTGGTCAAAGTATTGGAGATCAAGCTCAAAATAACAGCCCATTCTGAAGCTCTTATAAGTGTCTAGGTATATCTCGAGTTAAAAGCTCCATTTTCTATTGTCTCACTGCTGGAAAAGCCTGTCTCTGAAAGCCATTTTTTGGGCTGTCCGCCATCTTGCATTCCTAAAGTTCCTGACTGGCGTTCACTTCCAAGACCTTCGAAGAGTTCGCACTCGCTCAAAGGTGATGAATGAAGGGCATTGTTTCTTGCGCTCTGAACCAATCAGGAGCTTTAACACGTGACCGATTGCTGCAAGAAAGGCCTCTTTCTGTCGACGACCATAGGAAAAAAAAAAACAGTTGCATTTTATAACTCGTTCCCGGCCTAAAGGCCTGGGCACGAGTAAAAAGTTGAATTATGTGGATTCGATCCATATCTTTTGAATAAAAGCGATTGTAGCGAAGAATTAGCGAAGTTTCCATGCGTCATATTAGAATACTACGTACTCGAAACCTCGTGGCCAACTGGAAAGCAAATGAAGGCTTACAAGTCTCTAGAAGAATTTCCTAGAGGTGGGGGTACACATGTTAAATCAAAGTGGAAATTCCAGGGGGTAGGGGGGATTTCTAAACAACCTCAAAACAAGAATTTCTGGGGGGTATGGGGGGTCTGAAAAAAAATCCCTCCGTGGGGGGGGGGGGGTATGGATAATTTCTGGAACTACACATTTGTTGATTGTGTAAGCAATGAATTGGTTTTACTGTACTCTATAATTAGCCTAATGCTGGTCTTGTAAACAACTATAAGGTAAAACGTTCACCAGCAGGCAAGTACGATAAAACTCAATTCATTACAACTAAAATGTCAAAAGAAATATTATTGCTTTAAAGCTAGATATGCTTTACAACGTTGCCTATATTCTGTACTTAAAGGAAATGGAGCCTCCTGATAGCGAAAAGAAACCTTAAGTGTAAATACAGTCTTGTCTAAGGAAACGCAAACTTCAGTGACAAACTTAAAATGACAATCTGTGACTTTAGTATTAAGAGGCTTGACATCCCACCCCTTCCCAAGCAAGTTATCAAGTACAGCGAAACCATCCTCAGATAAACTGTAAACAATTCGAAAATTATTACGTGAGGTAAGCCCGCAAAAAATGACTGAATCGTGAAAAGGCTCAAAAGGACCAAGATTTATTGGAGCAGACGATCGGTTAGCATTATTATTTATATTACTAGAAATGGCTTGACGAAGTTGAGAACCTAACGAAAAACGTCTCAAATCTCTCGCATAGCTCACGTTAAAGTTGATCTCTTGACAACGGAGCACTCTGTCGTGACAGTCGTTGACAATATCATGGACTACCTTCGATACATTTGGCGAAAGCGAAAACTCTGACTTATCGCAAGATTTGAATATAAACGAACCGCTAACTGTACAGACAAAGTCAAACAAAACAGATGAAATTCGTGGCGACCCATTCTCTCTCTCCATACAAACACAGCGAAGACATTTTACATACACAGGACTCCCATCACTCTCTTTGAAAATTCTCGAAACTAGAAACGGGCAAGAAAATGAATCTAATAAACACAACGAACCGACTCTAATAATGATCTTATTTAACTGGTCCACATAAACTGAATATTCTAAGAGATGGTCTTGCTTCTCCGGAGTGGTTTTAGCAGTCTTGGTAGGCTCTTGAGATGGCTCGGCGCTGGCTGTTTTTGGTAGCTCAGTTGTTTCGTTGCGCTTTCTCTTCCTCGCGATTGGAACTTGACTTCTTGGAATTTGGAGGTATAGATCCCATGGCCTGTATGCTTTGATGTCCTCTCCTTCTCGAACGGTTATCATCTCTCGGATTGGATCGACCGTTTCTACAATGACAGCTTCATTGGTGCTAGTAAAAAGTTCATCTCCTCGAAGCGTTTTTAACAACTTTGGATTCTATAACAAGAGAAAAATTTAACAATTATTAGAGACCGAAAGTGTCAATTATACTATCCGACTTTACTGTAAGTCGGATTGCAAATCGCGATTTTAACAAGAAAAGACTGATGCAATATGAACTCACCTCGTTTGTTCCTTTGGGGGGATTTTGACGTCTAGATCTGTTGTCAACTGTTGAGATCGGACGAATTTCTGACTCATTTGTAATTAGCCTGTTGAATTTAGAGCTCCATGACAAAAAGTTTACGAGCAGACTATTCTGCTGAGCTTCGATAATCTGACACACGTGCCAAACGCCTTCATCGTCAAGGGCTTCAGCCTTATCGCCTTTTAGTAGTTTCTCAAAGATCATTGTTGTTGTTAATTCGATGTCTGGTGAGAAGTGATACTTTTTAAATTTACGCGCGAGACGCGTAGGGATTATGACGAGCCAATTAGAACATCTGTTTGTATTACGTTACCTTGCCAACAGCTAAGAAGGAAAAACCGGTTTTTTTAACGCTCAATGGGCACGGTCATCAATTACGCATGCGTTGAATTTTAATGAGTCCGTTTTTAATGACACACTTAGATCGGCGTGAAGTCGTAATGCATCGAGGTCTGGATTTTGAGAAAATTGACAAAACTTAAAATCCAGTGTATCACAATTTCAATGTTAAAAAAGCTCCGATTTCAACCAAACTAGTATCATTATAAAATTCGGTCCATTTGTAGTAGGTGTGCATAAAATGTTTGGTCAACTTAATTCTGTAACGCGATTAATAGCCACTTCAATTCGACTACCCGCACACTGGCGAAACTGGGTCGAGCCACCTTAAATTTCTGCATAATTTGACACATTTTCTGCATAATTGTCGATTTTTCTACATCATATCCCCTGAAATTTCCACATAATTTCTTATTTTCCTACACCCTATCAACATAAAACACAAAACATTTTTGATCAATTCTCTGAAATAAGAGCAGATTTGGAATTATTTTCTGCAGCTTGAAAACATGAGCCCCTAAATTTTGTTAAACATTGACAAATTTAGTCTTCTAAATTACACTCAAAATCATGTTATTATACATAGAAATCACAAGTTAAATATAATCATATCAATATAAAAGGCATATAATTAGTTTTCACTATATCTATGCCCTTCTCCTACTGTATTATAGTTGCCACACATTTGTAAATAATCATTGAGAACCAAATAAACGCAAAAAAAGGAAAAGGCAAAATTTTGTTCTTTGATGAGTTTTTCATTGCTGTTGTGTGCTTGCATCAATTGGAGCTCATCTGGTTCAAAATTTGGGCCACACATTCAAACATTCAAACATTCTTCAAAGAGGTAAAATCTCACAGACCAACACATGATAGCACTAAAATTTCTGGCGAATTGCTTTTTTACACAATACCAATATTCAGCGGCATCACCTATATGACTTTCGGTGGTAATGGAGACATTGTAACTTCTTGTCACCACCTTATAAGCACTCACAAGTTAATATTGCTTAAAGGGGCTTAAACGGGCACAGTTAGTTTAAAGAAGGGTATAGGGGTATTGTCCTTTATAATTTCCCCCCCCCCCCCCCCCCACACACACACACACCCACTGAGCCTGAAAATCAAGGGTGCCGTCAAAAAGAAAAAAAGCATGCAAGTACTGATATTTAAGGGAAATCCTGCATAGCCACGGAGGGAAAAAGGAATATTGTGCACACACAAAATTGCTCACCACCCCCCCCCCCCCCCCCGACTTCGGGTTTCCACAGACGAGACGATTAGTTGTCGGCAATTATTTTTTATCGATAACTAAATGTGGTCGATTACTTTTTGTGATCCAATGAAGTATTCCACACACTAGATAGTTTGTTGTCGATAACTATGCAAAATCAGCGAGAGCTTGGTAGACTAGGCGCATTTTCGAAAAATCGGATACGCCTGGAGGCCTTTTGGGGTAGAGGCTGGTAACATAACTATTCTAAACTGATTTGTCATGCTGAATCCGAATATGACTGTTACTAAGACGTATTCTGCAATCTTATACGTGTAAATGACGTATTTTGTGAATTGCTACAGTCATTTCATACTAACGGCTTTTTCATGTAATTCCAAAAGTTCCAAACTTAAAAACAATTACCATAGCTGGAAATAGCATATCAAAATCAGTAAAACTGTGAAGTTTGAAGGACGACTGACGACTACGGCAGTCAATCTTCATTCAAAACACATCAAAATCCTCTATTTTTCTGTCATCCCCCCCGACCGGTCGCTGACCCAGAGGAACGCAAGCTCTTGGTACGAGATTGTTCACTCTACCGAAAGTCAAATGATTCCCGCCAAAATCGCGCGCTGTTGCGCCTATTCAATTTTGCCTGCCACAACAAGACCCTGTTTTGCATAGCAACCGTTTTCTAAAGTAAAGCTAAAACATCAGCATGATAAATTATAAGCGTTTGTTTATTTTACAATAAATTGTGTTTTCAGTACATCGACTGTATCAAAAATTAGCTTTTGATATGGTACTCTTATGAATTGCTATTTATAAATTAGGTCGTTTATGTAAAATGTCCAATAAAATAAATATGAACGTTATTCTATTCATCAAGCAGTTATAAATATATACTTTATCATTCAATAGTATACGTTTTTGAGAGAAAAAATTTTTGTAAGAAGTTGAAAAATACTTAAAAATCAATGCTACTGTATTTGTAATGAAAGGATTTTAAAAAGCCCTGTAAAATGAAAGACAATTTGTAAAGCTTAATGTAACGTAATTATAAAAAAAGGTACGGAATTTTCACACATTCACGTAACAACGTGTTTTGAAATATACACATCATTTTTTCCTCCAGTTTCGAAAAATTAGACAAAAAGGGCGATCGAGAGCGGGCCTAACCGAAGCACTGATAATGGGTGTTCAAATTCAACCGAGCTCTGATATTACTTATTGTCATCATCATCATCATTTCATCATCATCATGAAAGAATTCTAAGCTTTATAAAATTATGCATTTCTTGAAAAATGTTCTTAAATTTAAGTGGAATTGCTATACTAAAAAAGAGAGCGTAATATTTAATTTTAGAGTAGTATCTGACCGTTTCATTGCCATGTTGTCTAAAACAACATTTGAAATTCCTGCCGCCAGGTAACTGTACCGTACCATACGCGGTGCCGTTTTCACAGTCATACGAAATCTACTCTACTTTCGTACGTGTGCTATCATACATGATTATCACTAGTTTTTTGTTTGTTTTTGTTTTGTTTTTTGTTTGTTTTGTTTTGTTTTTTTGTTTTGTTTTGTTTTGCTTTTTTTTTGTTGTTGTTTTGTTTTGTTTGATTTTTTTTATTTTTGGGCTTCCTGTGTTTCTTAAGCTTGGGCTAACTTTGTGGATACGTCGTCCTTGATCGAAAAAAGGGAAGCCCAAAGAAACGAACAAATAAACACAAAAAGACAAAATGAATTGAAAAACCGAAGTAAGGAGCCAAGACCTGTGCTAGTCTGTTATGGATCTAAAGAAAGTACTGTGAACAAACGCTTGATTATATAAATGCTTCTAAAATGGATCCCATACCATTGAATAGTCACCCCCTCCCCTCACCTCCCACTCTAAGCATCCTACAATCGTCAAAATTGTATTTAGCTGTCCATTTCCACTTTCCTTCTTAAGCCCAAAAATGTTTCAGTTGAGTTAAATAATTCCTAGATTCAAATTCAAAGAGGAGTTGGGTTTTTTTTCGAATTAGTAATAATTGCCTCCATAATTATCAAAAGTGTTTACCACTTGAACGCGGGATCGAACGGTACATAAAACTAAACTCTTAAAGATGAACTTTTAAACTTATTCATACACTATCGTATTGTAGATTATAGATCCTTATAGATAGATACGTCTAGGGTAACAGTTTTCCATACTGTCGTTCTAAAAAATGTTGTCCATGAACATAATTATATTCAAATATTGAAAGAACAGTAAAACGTAAATATAAAATGAAGCGTTTTTTGATACATATGAGTGATATGAACAACCTTTGTGATAATGATTGTATCTGTTGTATAGCGTTTTCTTTCTTTTCTTGCTTGGTGTTACGATATTTGTTGTATACATTATTACTTTAGACATCACTGAAATTAGCGTAATCGTTGAACGAGTCCAAGTAGTTCTGAACCACTCTGTAGCAGAACTGGTATTGCTCCTGTAGAAGTAAAGGTAAATAGACGTTTAGTCTACCTTTCCAGAGATATAGAGCCTGAAGGCACGCTAAGCAGACTGGGTATTACGTTGATAGGTTACCCGTAATAGCCCCGCGGTCAAATGTCTGTTCATGCCCAACATATTGTGGAATTACGCGGTACTGCGTCTTCACTACAGGAATCCCAATCAATTAATTTTGGATTTTATTTATTTACTGACTGACTGACTGACTGACTGACTGACTGACTGACTAGCTGACTGACTGACTGACTGACTGACTGACTAGCTGACTGACTGACTGACTGACTGACTGACTGACTGACTGACTGACTGACTGACTGACTGACTAGCTGACTGACTGACTGACTGACTGACTGACTAGCTGACTGACTGACTGACTGACTGACTGACTGACTGACTGACTGACTGATTTATTTATTTGCATTTTATGACTAGATTTTTCCATATCAGTTTGAGCTTAATTATTAGTGCTGAAGGTGTATAAGATTCCCAGTAGTATCTACAAGAAAATTGAGTTTTTATTGAAATCAATATTCCGATATTGGAGGCCAAATTTCTTACCAAAGTTTCGACAGCATTAGGTCTTCCCAGACGAAGAACTTTGATTGCTTGAAATACATCGACGACCTGCTCTGATTTGATTCTTTCAAGTAACGAATACACAGCACAAAACGTACCACTACGACCAACACCATTACTACAATGGAAGACCTCTTGTTAGACGTTAAGAAAATCAGTACATCAGTAGGATAAAGAAAGCAAAAAAGAAAGGGGACATACTACTCTCATTGGCAAAATTGTTGTCACGATTAAATTTTTGGTGCATGTGCAATATATACTGACTAAAGGGTTATATTCTAAAGATCGTACCCCTTCCCCGAAAAGTGATTAGACGGATAGTGTGCACTCAACTACCCCTCCCTCTATCAGTGCTCTTACCTACGGGTATTCAAAGCTACAACTGAGCTACAAAGATAAAGGGAAGTTGAAACAAAGGTATAAGAATTCATTCGAGATTCAAACTGTAAACTCGCTTGGAAGCCGCGCACCCTTATCACGCTGACATGACATAATAAAATATTTGATTAAAGTGCTACTTGGACGAAAATCCATGAAAATTAAAGAATAGCTTAAAACATTGCTTAATGTTTGCTTAATGAATCCAATAGTCACCATGAAGCAACATTTTCTTTGCATTCAAAAGAAACAGGTAGAAACTGTCAAGTATTCAAGCTTTCAAATTGTGTATGTATGACGTCATACATACAACCCTATTGTTCTTTAAGATTTTGAATGATAATTTCTCTATAATGAGGGACATTTATCGCAAAACTCAAACGATGATGGCCTAGTTTTTTAGCTGTGTTCATCTTCAGATAGAAATAATCAGTTTTAATCGGTTTTGAATATAACCGATTTTCGTCCAAGTGGCCCTAAAAATGCAATTTACTATCAAATTTATCACATTGATAATAGTAAAATTTTGAGGAGATTGCCCTTAAACTGATGAAGACATGAACTTTATAAAATGGAGCATTTTTCCTAACAAATGTGTTTGGTCTTGCATCATGCGCGACGAGCCTGGTTATCATGCTAAATACATATGTTTCTTTGCAAAAACTTCACAAAAATATTTACCTTCAAAATTCAAAACTTTGTCAGTTTAAGGGCAATCTACTTGAAACTTTGCATAGCCTGCTGTCTTTATTCATTTTCCTTATATTTTTATCCAAAACTAACCTCGATGTCTTAATACCCACAAAAGCCCTGAATCACCTTTTAGGAAAGCTAAATCAGTGAAAATATCAAAGCACAACGAAACACAACATGTTACCTGCATTGTACGACAAGGGGTGCATTTCCCGACTTCTGCTGTGATTTTTGTACAGCATCGATGATGTCAAGCACACTTTGGCAATCGTTTGGAACACCTTTAGTCGGCCACTCAGTGTGCTGGATGTGTAGAAAGTTTCGAGGACTCTTTCGCTTCTACAAATGAAAAGAAGTATTGAAAAATTGCTACTTATGCCATTTGTGCGAAAGTAATGCGGAGTGCACTGCTAAACAGATAATTCGTGATAATTACAGGTTAATTCTAGTTTTCTTGCATAGGGAAAACCCGGGAAAATTATAATTCCACATTTACCTCTAGTTTTCCAATTCACGATAATTTTGGCAAACTAGCGTTATACGGTAATTATCGGAGAACAGGAAAACTACCACATAACGTTGATTTTCCTAAACAGATAATTCGGGATAATTACAGGATAATTCTAGTTTTCCTGCATCGGGAAAATTCGAGAAAATGCAAGCTTGATACTTTACAGGATAACCAATGCAGGAAAATCCCAGGAAAATCACAAGATAATTTCCTGTGTAGGAAAACGCAGGAAAATTCCAAATTTTCCGATAGTTTTCCAAATCGGGAAAAATCAGGAAAACGCGAGCTTTTTTGCCGTGCTCATCACAATACTCTGTGAATAAAGCTGGTGTTGATTTATTGAATAACATGAAATGACTTGACTCCATGGCCAGTCTAGAATACTCTACTCGTTTAAACTAGACCTTACAGTCTTCGTTTAGAATAGACTTTGTAGTCTTCGTTTAGAACATGTACAGACTTTGTAGTATTCATTTAGAATAGACTTTGTAGTCTTTTTGACTCTTTTCACACTCATAGACTTCACTCTCACGACTTCACTCTACGACCGACTCTGACTCCTGGTAGAGGCTATTTCGCGAGCTTCGGGGGCCGGTTGTACGAAAGGTGAATAGCGCTATCCAGCGGATAAATCCTTATTCAGCGGACAAAATCTATACAAACTCTATACAGTGGATAATTCTTATCCAGTGGATAACTTTATCCAACCTTCGTACAACCAGGCCCAGAACGACAGGTCCCGTTACTAGCTAGGGCTAGATAAAGGTTAGGTTTAGGGCTAGGGACTGCGATAGGACATTCCCTAACCTAGCCCTAAAACCTAAAATCTAGCTCTAATAATGGGGTCCTTTGACGCGAAATAGCCTCTACCCTGACTCCTTCCGATAACTACACTCATTACAAAAAACTATCACGATATTACATCTCATTTACATAATTCACTTTTACAACATAGCCCAATTTCGATATATTGGATAAGTGATAGTGAACAATCGAGTCAATGGAGTGAAGTTGAGGCTCAGGGGCATAAAGTACTCATAGTCCAGTTCCGAGATATGTTTCACTTGCCACATACAAAGGACTCAGAACGAGGCTACGTGCTAAAACTTTTGTCTTGTTACGAATGACTGAACTTTATGCACTAAGCCTCGTCTTGATACTTTTGCATGTGGCAAATGAAGCGTATCTCGGTTATTACTATTTCCCCACTGATAGACCTGAGCCTCGTTTTGAAATGTTGTATATAGTACCAAGAGACCATAATACTAAGAGAGCGAAACTCAGTATTGATGTCTGTGCGATGTTCGTGGCGACTAAGGCTATTTTTAGTAACTTCGCCATCGCGCGCGCACGGCCCACAACCAATAGAATTTGATTTTTGACGTGCGCGCGGACGGGACCGTTTGAATTCTATTGTTTAAGAGCCTTGCGCGCGCGATGGCGAAGTTACTAAAAAAAGCCTTAGGCGCCACGAACATCGCACAGACATCAATACTGAGTTTCGCTCTCTTAGTATTATGGTCTCTTGATAGTACGTGATCATTCATCCAATGTATTGAAAGTTGTCTATTTGTCGGCGCCATTTGTGAAAACCTTCTGTTGTTTGGTAAAAATGTCGTTTTAGTACTGAAAAGACAAAAATTAAATATAACATACATCGAAGTTATCTGAACGAACGCATTTCATAACAATAGTTTTCGCTACGAAGTCCGATAGAGATGAATTCACTAAGAACATTTCAATCACGAATCAACACATTTATTGAGTGACTAATTAAGAAACGATAAATCAATCGACAACTAATAAACACATGGACGCGGTGATTAGCTATTTCAAAAAAGGTTGACGGGGCGAATGGCAATCGGCGAGTGGTGATTGACCAAAAGGAAATTTGGGGTAACAAGAATCGCTTCATTTTCATCAATTAAGCTTCAATTAAATAACCCAACAATGCCGGTATCATGCAATAAAGACCTTATTGGACAAAGTGGTCGATAGGCGATTCATATCTTCGCGCCGGATAGCGGTCTAATTGCGTGACCACAGTTCCTTTCGGCCGTGCAATCACTAATCGCCGATCACCATTCGCCGTTCGCCCCGTCAACCTTTTTGAAATAGCTATATACTAGCGCGCTGGTGAGATTTCTTACCGATGAATGTGTAATGACGCACTGTCTGGTAATCAGTGGACCTTTAGTTTCCTCAGAAACAACTTCTATAGTTATCCCATTGTATGTCTCTGTATCTTTTGATGGCCAGTACTGGGGGAATGTCTACAGAACAACAAACACATGTACAATATCAGATCATTAACTGGTTTGTAACTTTGTACGTTGATACTATTAGCCAGATCAGTAGCGTTTTCACTAAATGTGACGCCAAGCTTTGGACACTGAAAAATGTGTGTGTGAATGGTTGGTCATCGCAGCTTTGAAGGTGCACGTAGTCTGTCCCAATCAAAGCTCAGTAAACTTTACATCATATCATACAAAGATTAAATACCGTCAAATATTATGTACCAATGTTTACATCATAGCCTACGGCACAATCCAGGCAAATTCCTAATCGCCTAGGTATTAACCATGCAGTTGCTATTTTATAAGTCTGAGGTCACCATCGACCTCCCTTTTATCCTAAACTCAGTCATTCCAGTACATGCATCTGTCTTGTGCCAAATACACGAGAAAAATCCCACTTGAAATATAAGATATGTCCTCCGCTCCAAAAAATCCAACAGCTAAAGTTTTTGTTGTTGTTTTGTTTTGTTTTTGTTTTTTTACTTGGGGGTGGGGGCAGTTTGAAACCATTTTATATATTTTGAGCCATATTGTAGGGTTATTGTTTACCTCGTTATGCTCCTGCAATCTGTTCAACATGACAATCGACCCAACTTTGTACTGATAAATCATGTGCCAAAAATCTGCAATGGTGTTGTTTAGTGGTGCTTGTGTCATGATGAATGCATTACGCTCCCTATAGGCCTGTCAAAAATATCAAAAGCTTAAATGAATTCAGTGAAGTTGATCCAAACTAAGTCATACTGGGCCATCTGCAAGGATGGCACAGTTGGTTTCTGCACGGCCTTCGATGCGAGAGGTCCCTAGTTTGATCCTCAGTGACCTCGCATCCTTATTTCAACCTCTTTCCTTTCTGTGTAGCTTTGATTAGCTTTAAATACCACTAAAAACGGAGCACTGATGGAGAGAGGGGAGTAAAATGAGCGCACCGTCGACCTCAAGTTTATCAGTTACCCAAATTACTGTCACGAGCTATCGACATAAAATATGCATGGTCGCTATACTTTTGCTTTGTACAATAACAATGTTAACAATGCTTTCCAAGACCAGGGAGAGAGGGTTCGCAGACTAACAGCGACGGCAAGCGAGAATGAAGCTACAAAAGTAAACCCCAAAATGCTAGCTATCCAAAGCAACCACTTGGCATTTCAATTTCCTCGTGATGAGGGTAATATCAATTACAAGTAAACAGCAAGGCGCTGCTAATCCGCCAAAAAGATATTGCTGATATTTGCTATCCAAGCTTTCATGCTCGCCAAAAAGTCAAATCTCAAAAAGGGCTTGTAGCAATTATGCCTGATGCTTTTTTCTTCTATTGGTACAAGAGAAAATGAGGTAAGAGAAAGAATCCCCGTGACCCATCATATGCCCCGTTATGTTATTTTTAGAACCTCGTCACTATGATATCAACTAACCAAGACCATTTTCGATTTTTTTTTTTTTTTTTTTGAATTCCATTTGTTCTTTTTACCCAAGTTTATTAAAACTCTTTTTTATCGACAAACGTTATACACCCTTTTACCACCACTGTATTTTTTCCAGAGCTCGCGCGCTTTCGACCAATCACATTCACTCTAAAAATAGGGGCAATATGATTGTCCAAAGACCTAATACACGCGATTCCTTCTCTTACCTCATGTTCTCTTGATTGGGGGTAGACGTATGGGGATTAATAGGTGTCTGTAAACGTTTATCGCAAAGAGGTTTTCTTGTTTGTACTGTACTTACATTTCCAAATGAGGCATTGATGTAGTTCTGATCTTCTTTGGAAAGGAGCACACGAGACAAATCAACTGTATCGTTTCAGAAAAGAAAATTATTAAAGAGCCACAACTAGATACAGTCACTCTCATAAAGGTTGTCCAGATAAAAAGATGTTTAATTGTTAATAAACTCATTCGCATATATCAGATTTTCAGTTTTCTAGCAGGAATTTCAATTCAAAATACTAAAGTATATTACGATGAACCAGTTTGAAGAAAAATTTTCATCGGAAATGATCATGAAGTCGCTTCTGATTGGACGTATCGTTTTTCTCACGTGTGAAAAATAGCGATACGCGGCTTCTGATTGGACGTATCGTTTTTCTCACGCGTGAAGAAAACGATACGCGCATTCTGATTGGCTGAGAATAATGAGCGAACGACAATTTCCTAAAAGGAGTTTAGTGAGTAAATCTCGATATGTATATAATAAATGCAAATATGTTTATTAATATATTTTTGAGAATGACTGTATATGGGACCGGGATCATGCTAACGTCGGTATCAAGAACCATGCAGGGATCTACTTATTTTATTATGAAACCAGGATCAAAATTTCGGAAATGCGCGATCTGGTTATTCAGCGGATTTCCAAGTTTACGAATTAAGTATTTTTGTAACCTGTAAAATCGGGAGTGAAAATAACAAGATCAAAGATATATTTAATAATTTAACAATATTAAACAATATTTAATCAATATAGAATGGAAATATTGATAAAATTTGCCAATTCATGTACGACAAAGATTGACGACAGGGCTCAAATCTTACATGGAATGACGTCCTGGTATCTGTTTTTTGACATGTTCTCTTCCTTTCTTCCAGCTTGGCTTGTTGCTTCAGTAACTACAGGGCTAACGGCATTCAGACGCTGGAAATATCAACCAATATTTTGCACTCATTATTCTGAACGAATATCCAGCCGACTTCTATTCGACATTTTTTCTGCTGAGGCTCAGAATCATGCGATCGAACTCAGGGGTGTACATGGCACTAGGACCATCCTAGCAGGCGAATCATCCTACCTGCTAAACATTTACTGCATTCTGTTTACATGGAAATTTGTGTCTTCACTTCGGGCACAAGGATCATCTAACTACTAGGATCATCCTGTTTCGCCGGTAGGAATATCTTAGAACTAGGAATATGCTTCATGTCATGTACAAAAAAAATATTAGAGAACCTTCTAGGATTAGGATTAGGAAACGCTAATGCTGGAACCCCTGTGGTGGTTCGGGTGACCTAGGACGAGCAATCGAGCATTGTTTGCTATGATAGACTTAGTAGCCATTCATTTCTCAACTCTGCTTCGGGTGACTGAAAATTGTCATGTAAACTAAACGTAAAGTTGACTCGCCTGCTAGCGTAATAATCCTAGTGCTAGGATGATCCTAGCTAGAGTAATGTAAACATCCCCTCAGACAACTGAATTTTGTCAATTTGGCTTACGCCAATTATAACAAAACAACAAAACACTGATCTCAAACCACTATTAAATGATTCAATATAATCTTTAATTTGTCGCGTGAATGCATGTGGGATTTGTGAAGATTACATTTGTTACATACGTACATAAGCGCTGCAATACCATCGTCATTATCTATAATATGATGTTACATACCTTCCATTCTACCTCATAACCAACCACGTTATCCTTGGGTCTTGGTTTAGATAGTTTATTAATCGTAATATTAAGATTAACGACTGGTATTTCTGTAGTTCCACAGGTTAAAGCTTCTTGAACAGCAAAGTGTACAAATGCATACTGTTCCTATGGTTACGATAGAGAGAACCCTTTAAAACATTTTATGCTGTGTTGTGTACCTCCTATCGTTAATATGCACATACTACCACAGTTTCAACACTTGTTAGCGTGTACATTATCTAGGTACAAATGCACTCTTTCTAATCTGATCACGATTCTTTACGAATCGCAATACCGCTTTCATAAACTCACGACTAATTTAGGGTACGCCCACACAAAATTTAGAAATACATTTCTTTTTTCTGGGAACCTCTAACCGCGTAACAAAATATCCGAATAAGTGTGACGTAGCCTGAGCTTGCCTCAATGCTTTCCCATTATTTCATGGGAAATAAGATTTTTGTTTAAAGGCTGCGTGTAGTAAAGAAGATGGAGTGCAAAGCGAAAGAATGATTAGGCCTGGCTCAAACTAGCAACATAATAACATAATGGCGAGGTCACGCAAATACAAAACATCAATGTTTTATGTCACCAACGAAAACATCACAAAACATGGACATAGCGACATAAAGAGAATAATGATTCTTTCTTTATGTCGCTATGATGTCGAAGTTCTTATGTTGCTAGTGTGAACCAGGCCTTACTTCAAACAAAGAATCTTATTCCCATGAGAAATACTGTACTGTTGGGAAAACATTGAGCCATATTCCATATCTAGCTATTCTATATGCACTACACAATGGTGGCGTAATGGTTCACAGCTCGTCTTATACTGAGACGTGCTAGGACCATACGTGAATTTGGTTTGTTCTCTCCCTTAACTTCCCATGCACGAGGGTATTTTCTCCGGGTTCTATCGGCGGTTTGTCCTCCCTCAGTTAAAATCCACATATGAAATGAGTGCTGTATGTATGACATATGACATTTTTGGGGAGCAAGGGTGGCCGAGTGGTTAGACCGCTTGCCTCTCACCGCTGTGGTCCCTGGTTCGATTTCCGGACGGGGCACTTCATGTGAGTTGAGTTTGTTAGTTCGTTCTCTCCCTTGCTTCGAGGGTTTTTCTCCGGGTCCTCCGGTTTTCCTCCCTCCATCAAAAACTGGTGAGTCGAGTGATTATTTGCAAAATATTTAAGGTAGAGGTAGTGAGTGTGAGAGTATAGTGTCCCCCAATTAGTGCGCGAGCGCTATAAGACTAGGACACTTAAATAAACAGTTATTTATCTTATTTTATATTGACTAATGTAGTGGTAGTGAGTGTAGTAGAGTGTCAATTAAAATTTAATTCACTCACTTCAGTCTGAACCATGGAGATTCTGTCATTCCTCATTAGTTGCACATAGCTGATGATATCAACTGTCTTCTCTTTCTTAACTCGCTCTAGCATGGCATCTACAGCAATGAATGCCCCTGTGCGACCAACACCAGCGCTAAAGACAAAACACAAGCTTGTTACAATACAAGAATTTACGAGTAATGAATTCTAAGAGCTGATATTGCGCGCTAGTACTAGTCAGTCAGTTCAACGAACTGAAGCTCCCACTCAACTGCTATAAAAGAGAAAAAAACAAGAGAAAATTTACCAATCCATTTAGTCAGAAGAAAAACGTCATTGGAATGTTTGAGTCAATCGAACGCAAGCACACATTTATCTGTACTATGGCAAATATATTGGAACCAGCTCTCGTACGGTAGAATCGCATCTTATTGGACAAAAGAGTTGCAGATCTTTGCAAACAACTTTGAATATCAACTGTTTCGCGCAACACGTACATGTTGCAATTACATGAGGCAAATCCTGCTGACATGTTGTTTTTCCTCCCTCAGCAAAATTCAACATGTGAGTTTTTGAATTGTATGCAGAGTACATCTAATGTAGGGGTAGCGAGTGTGCGAATGAGTCTCGGAGATATTAGCAGAAGTGCTACTCAGAAAATCCGAGGAAAAACTGATAAAGAATTTTTATTTTTATTTATTTACAAAAGCCGCATAAATTGTGTCTATGTCGTTAGTAAATTTTATATGAACGTGGAGTGAAAATGAGAATTATTCAAAAAAGATGATCAGTACAATATCATTAGCTACCTGCAATGAACAAGTAATGGGATATTGCCACCTGATGCTTGTTGTGATCGTACTTTATGGCGGAATCCTAACACTGACGTAGCATGTTGTGGTACTCCTTTGTCAGGCCAGGAAATGTACTGGAAATGGCTAATCTGACGGCTTTGCTTTTCACCCTGCTAAAAATGACAGAGGACCTAGTTCTTTCCAAAAAAATCTCCCACTAAATTTCCCACTATTGTAAATAATAAAGACAATAGAGAAACATGCCATATAAATGACTGAATAAGGCATCCCCTAAAAATGACCCTGTCTGAAGGGGTTAACAAGCCCCTTGCTCGAGTGGGTAAGCTCTTCCTCCTTTCACAAGGACAATGTTTGAGTATTCAGTCATTTCCGCTATGTTACATTAAGTGTATGTTATTAAAGACATTTGAGATACTTTAAGCCCTAGGATTTCTGAGTTATAGCTTGCAAGATACCTTTGTTAATATAAACGTCCTTATTACATAGTCAGCGAAGACATCAGATCGGTGAAGATTAACTTTGACTTTTCTGTACTGCTGCTCTCTTTCTGGCCAGTATTTATGGCACTTCGTCTAGCAGATATAAAAGCTCATAATCATTACGGGTTTTAAATGTGGTAAGGACAAATAACGCGGATTTGTTATAGTCAGGGTACCATGCCGATCGGGGTACCGAAATCGAGGGCTAGTAACGTGTCTAACGTCATATCGATCGAGGGTCGCACTCGGGACTTCAGCCCTTGTGACCTCAGTAATCAATACATAGGAATAAAGCAGTGCAGGGAAAACAGCTAAATAATTTCGGAATGTCGTAGGATAAATAGCAAAACAAGAAACAAAACTTGATTAGGTGTGGTCCCTTAATTAAAAATGCAGGACCGGACTTCTCCTCCTCAAACAGTAAATGACCCTGAGTGTTACTAGATAAGTATTAGCCCTAAGCTCAAACCTGACATCCCAAACGACGCTGAACCAAAATGAAAGAGAGCTAGTTTGGGGGCATCTAAACAGCAACGCCTCTTCGTAACTGCGAACTTATATAAGTAAACTTCAGGATAACCAAAATGTAGGCAATAAACAATACGGGGACAAACCTTTCCTGCTTCGATCAAATTTGTTAACATCACAATAATCTTTATGTTTTCTTGCCAAACCATTTGCCAGAAGTCTTGTTCTGTTGCTGGGGTTGGGCCTTGGATAAAAAACTATTATTAATGCCTAGTGCGGAAAATTTCTTTCCCCGCTCACTCCCTTCCTTAATATACTTCCTTTTTCTTTGATCCCTTCCGAACATCCTTCCTTCCTCCTCCCCCCCCCCCCCCCCCCCTCCCTTCTTTCCTTTCTTTCTTTCTTCTTTCTTCCCTCCCTCCTATCCGAAGAGCAAGAAGTCTCACCTTGTGTAGCGATGTAAGCTTTGGGAGTTCCATCAAATGCCTGTAATCACAAAGCAAAACCAAATTAACGTTGTAAGTGTTTCGATAAGGAGTTACGTATGAGTACAGCTACTTGCATGACGATGATCAACTAGAACGAAAACATTTGTTTGAAAAATACCTTTTGTTTTTTACATTTTATTTTTTTGCATTTTATTTTTTGTGTAAAATTCAATCTTAATAAGTTTAAAGGGGGAAATCCCAGTAAAAAGCTAAATTCAAGGCAATGTATTAAAAAAGACGTTTAACAAACACCAGTCAACATTTGTCAGAGATTAAATAAACTCATGTAAAGTTACCTGAAGGAAAGAAGCATTGATGTAATCATTGGAAGAGTCTTGGAGAACTACCCGTGAATGGTCATCTGTATGAGAACAAAAACATAATCACTCAAATACAAAGCATTTACCATAAGGTAATACTGGTCTAATAGGGTATTAATGTTCTTCGTGGATTCTGGCGAACATCAAATTCAATACAAATTTTCTCCGTATAACATGATAGTAACATGGAATCGAACTTTGATGTACTTGTAACCTTAACGTAAAACAGCCATTCCTAAGTAACCTAGAGTGATCGCACTTAATCCGTGAAATTGTACTAGCTAAATAATGCAAAATAGCACTAATAAACAATGGATTACAAAGGATTTTATATTTTTAGTACAAAGTAGATTTTGTACTTTTTCACGGGTAAAGTGTGATCACTCTATTTGACTTTTACATATAAATATACCCAACTTTATTTCCGAAGATTTTGGCTATACCATTGTGAATAAAGATGTGATTCACTAATGCATGTACATTTAAACAGTTACTGACATAAGGCAATTTGTACGAGGGAGAGTATGTTAATTGGAACAGAGCTGAATAAGACGCGAAGTCTCCGTGTAAACAGCACTTTTCTTCCCATAAAGTCGCGAACAAATTAAAAGTACCGTATATACGGAGAGGTTCGAGTTTCCTGATCTAAGTCGCATCTAACATTAAACGTACTTATTTTCACTTGATTGTATGAATGGCCCTGACTCAAACTAGTGACAAATACTTATGCGCAACTAGCAGTACGCAAACAATACTGTGCTGACTATTTTTGTGTGTGCTACGTTTGTGCCACTGGTCATGCTAGCGACGTAAGTAGAGGCGCAAGCAACGTATACAGACTTAGTCGCTAACTACGTACGCAGACTTTATACTGCATTTTTCTCATAGACCGTTTGCACAATGCACCTAAGCAATCATGCATATATGCAGATACACCTCTTGTCTCGCCCTCACGTAGCCAAAGTGAGGGATGTATTTGCATATAATAGGCTATTTAGAAGAGTCTGTATATGCTGCCTTTCGGTTATGCTTACGTCTCTAGTTTAAGTTTAAAAGTTGATTTCATACATGTTACGATATTGGCATATCTATTCTTTGATTTGTTCGCTGGATCTCTTGCAGCATCCCATGAAGACAGCGGGCCAGTAGAAAAAAGCTGAAATCGCAAAAAAAAAAAGGTTTAGAAATTTGGATTCTGTTTGCGACAATTGATAAAATCAAATCCTAATATACCAACCCTAAACTCATCCTTAAAAGAGTTGGCATTGGCTTTCTTTTCATTGACATACTGACTAAACTTTTTAATAGGAATTGGTTGGTGTCGTATTGCGTCTGCATTGCTGTAAAAATCGGCATCATCTTCAGCATAATCACCTGGAAGATTACGAAAAAAGCTGTGAGGGCTTTCCCCGCAACATATAAAATCGAATATTTGGTCTTTGTTTGACTAGTGTGAATTTAGACGGTATTTTGGTCGAAATTGTCTTCGAAAAATCGTCTTCCTAGACGAACAAACAGACAAACAAATTCAGATGATTTGTTCGTTTGAAACTTTGTTCATCCCGTTTTCACATACATCAAACGATTTGTGCGTCTGAGAAAATTTGTTTGTCCAGACGATTTGTTCGTCTTCTAGTGTGAAAACGGCCGATGTTTCGCTATAATTTTGTACGACAAAGGATACGTTACACACTGCAGTATCCGTGCAACTTGTTTTGCAACGCTACTGCTCGACGATTTTGAGGAAACAATAGCTAAATTCATATTAGACACGGAAATTCATTTTGGGCTTAATCAAGACAAACTCTTTACATGGTGCAAGGGCTTTATTTTAAAAGATAGAACTGTATGCAGTCACGTGTGAGTGTTGTAATATACCTTACCATTTTGTATGAATCCATCATTACTGCGCGTTTCCACTTTTCTAGAAGCTTTTAAACAAATGTTAAAATAAGCAAGGAAAGTTGTATGGAAAATGTTACGATATGAGTTCAAAAACGTTTTACACAAATCCATTACAATTGATCTGTTCGCGGTTATATACGTTGCTTGATAATAGAGAACTTAAGCTTTACGTAAACGGGAAGCGGTAGTACAACTAGTAGGAAGACTTACGTGATCATGCCTTTTTTACGTTTCAATGCGAAGGTGAGTCATTTTGCGTTTGGCGTAAACGCGGAAAGTGCCAAACGTGCCAAACGCACATAGACAAACGTGGAAACATCAGATAGCTTATTCTCTTTGCCGTCGGCCGTTCCCCAAGTACGCTAGCTTTAATAACTTCTCCAATATCAACCTCGAGTTCCGTAAGTATGATATTCAAAACTTTGAGCAAAAACCGTAGGGTTCTAAACTATTTCTGTTCACCCTTCTCCCCTCTCAGCTCATTCATGTGCATATCTTGCCTTTCCATGGGCTGTTATCAAAGTTCTAATGAATATCTTGCGCGCGTTCAATAACACGTAACTCCCAACTGGCCTCTATTGCTACCATAACAATCTGATTATACCATCTGATCAGTTCTACTTACGCTCCTGTGCTGCTGGTATCCTCTTTTGAGGTTCTACAAGATTGTTCAGATTCAAGTCCTCTTTCGGCACATGTTCTTTTGATCGTCTTCTTTCTGATCTACGCCTGCAGTATTGGTTTTAACCAAAGTTTGTGTTTACTTTTTTGTGAAAACATGATCGGGAGCTAGTTTACATTTACGTATTTTTCTGACTGCAGTGAAATTTCGGACTGAAATTAGGTTTTTCCAATTCGTCGATTAACCTTGGAGCAGGCGCTTATCAGAAATTGAGTAGAACGCCCTTTTCAGGATGAGATTAGATTTCGTTTGTGTTTTGTTTTGTTTTGTTTTTGTTTTTTATTTTGATCCCTTGACAAACTTTGGGGTAGCCTCCGTCACATCCGGACAAAATTCTGACAAAACTGTCGCTTGCTTAGGCTGCATTATATTGACACAAATCCAGTTCTAAACATCTCTCTCAATTCGAAAAGACGCTTGCCATTGGATATTCACCTGGCACCAGTCTCACGTCATGCTGGCATGAACGAATATCCAATTAGAAACGACGTTAGAATGACCTTCACGATTTAACCAGTCACAGCGTCTTTTCAAAATCAGAAAGATCGGTTGGCCGTCCAGAACAAGTAATTTGTGACTAGCGAGGCACGAGATTGGCACAAATTGATATTTTGTCGGCGCGGAGGCCAATATGAGTTCGTGCGTGTATAGTGTATAAGTAGTTTGCTGGCCGTGTGTTAGTTGTTCTACAGTCAGCCTCGCCGATCGACTCCTTTGCTGCCTTAGTTTTTCTTTCACGTATGTATTGTTCATGGTAATTTTACAGTATTTCATCATCTGTCTCTGTAAACCTTAAAACCCCAAAGGTTTCATCATAGCATTGGTTGGGGGCTCACGTTCCACTTTTCCACAGTGTGGTTTTGGGTATTCGTGACCTTAAGCCATGATGCTTAGGCGTAAGAATTATTTCTTCGTTCATTGCTGTAATTAAAGGTGTTGGCGGAATAAATCTATCATGGGCCTGACTGAACCAACGTCAAAATACGTTGCGTGTCACTGTTGGGCAGTCGGAGTACAAGCGAGTATTTTTTCAAATGTGACGCAGGCCACCTTAGGGGCGGAGCTTATAACTTATTAAAATCAACCAATGATTGTAACTTATTTGTATAAGCTACCCCCACCTCCCCACCTCCCCACCTCCCCACCTCCCCACCTCCCCACCTCCCCACCTCCCCACCTCCCCACCTCCCCACCTCCCCACCTCCCCACCTCCCCGCTCCCGCCAAGGATAATTGCTGTATGATAGTTTAATCAATACAAGGAAAACTGAAATATCAAAATATGAATTTACAATTAATATTATGACTAACCTTCTCCAAACAAGCAGAGCAACAACAAGCACAATTGCAATGATAACAATACAAATTACTCCCACTACAGAGCCTATCAATACTGAATTGAAGTTTCCCCCTTGATTTGGAGATTCTGAAATAAAAAGATTTAATTTATTCTTCATTCCTTGGTTTTAACAGACCATTTCAAATTTGATTTTTTGTTTTTTTTTCCCATTTCAAACTACGTCATGCCACTCTTTTGAGCTCAGTGCCGGATCTTACATAAGCACCAACTCAAACACTTCCATAAAAATTTACAATTTTCATAAGTTCCACATTGTCTGAAATTAGAATTTGTATCAGAGTGAAAAGGTCTATTTGCAGCTTTGGTAACAAGAAATTTATTCTTATTTATCTTGTTTTGTTTAATTTTATTAATATTCTTTATTCAAGTAGCAAAAAAAAAAAAACCCTCCGAGCCTTCCCCTACCCCTCCCTCCTAATTTTGAAAACCGGACCATTGAGAGGACTTCTTAATAAAGACGTACGTTTTTTAACAGGAACGTTTCCAGAGGCAATCATCTTCTTTTCACCTGGTAATACTTTCTAGAAGTAAAACAGCAGAAAATTGTGACGTCTTTATGTTTTGCATGTAACGTAGTTCTCATTTTTTATGTCTTTACTCTTAATAGTATTAATTGTTATGAACAGAGTCAATGATTTTGACAGTCATTGTCCCTAGTAGAGGCGCACATTCAGTTTTTGCCTTTTTCCCTATTCTCTCCAGGGGCGTATCCAGAATATTTCAAAGGGGGAGTCACACTTTCCATTTTCCACCAAAGGGGGGTCACACTTCCAATTTCTCAATCTTTCTCCAGTCAGATTCTTTTATTTCTATCATCTTTTTGTTTTCAAAGGGGGGTCACGGGCACCCTGGGACCCCCCTGGATACGACCCTGCTCTCTTCTGACAAGAGGAGCCGAGTCAATACGAGAAATTACTTTTTAGATTTGAGGAAGCTGTGGTCAGTAGGGTCACATCAGTTATGGAAGGGCTTGGATTGCATGGTCGGTCCATTTTCATGACCTTTCACACAATTAAATGCAGTCATTATGCTTCTTCTAGTCCATCTTTGACTTGAAACAATTGTTCGCGCGCTCTGAAGAAATTGCTCACACAAAACAGAAAGAAGTAAAACTTCACTTACATCTCCATCTTGAGTCAGAGCTCTCTGATACACCTCGTAATTCTTTCCCTCCTCGAGTTTGGCATTTTTATACTCTCCATATTTTTTATCATCTCCAAGAATAAAAGATCTTGGGAATCCTTTGGAAGATAGTTCAGCTGCTATGTAATATGAGAGACCTTGCTGTTGTGCTTTAGCATAGCTTGTTAGCTTACTATCATCAATGTCATCAATGGAACGCCTTTTTCGTCTACTGTCTTTGACTTGATTGACAATCATTTGATATGCCCTTATGAATGAACAACATAAGCAGTAAAGGAGACAGTCAATAAATGGACAGAAATGAAGACAAACATTTTAATATTTTATTAAAAAATGTTTATCAAGTTCGAGATTCAAAACCAATCTCCAAAGAATTTCTGACATTCCATTTTCATTACCGAGTCGAATGACGTTCTTGTTGAGTCATCAGTAAGACAGTTTTTGTGGGATAAAATTTGAAGTTCTAGCTAGTAAAATGCTAGTATAAACTTCACAGTTAAAATATATAGCTTTTCTATAACAGTTTTTGAAATGTATTATATCTTCAGATGAATATTGAAAATTACATCACCCTAAAGTAGTCGCATCGAGATTTCAACGTAGTTTGGCAATTCCGCGAAATTGCCAGTTTTTTATAATAGCTTTATCTCGGTATAGCAATTTCATCTTAGCATGGAGTCTGATGTTGGTAGTAGAACATTAGAGCAGTTTTCGTATGAGTGGGAAAATTACCCAATGATTGAGTCAGTCTATAAAAAACATTCGAAATTTCTGCGGTACGCGTAAGCGTGGTACACCGTCCGCATTATTATCCCATTCATACGAAAACTTCTCTAAATTAGAAACCTACTTTATCTGTCCATTAATGTCTGAAGCCTTCCACAGTGTAATGTTAAGTGCAGAATCATCAAGTTTACTTGGTTTACCTACTTTAGGTGGAGGTGGAGCTGAACGTAAAAAGAATAAGCTGATAATTAGTGGTCAGTAAAGCTAGTATGCATAATTGTGGATTTTAGATTTGGTACTGTTAGTAAGCTGCTGTTAAGGTGTAAGTAGTTGGGAAGGTGTCGTCATGTGGGTGTAACTGATTAAGTGGTTGATAAGATGTTATAATTTGAAAGTGGTTGTGAAGGTGCCAGTTAGTGTGAGGAAAGGTGTCAGTAAGCGGTTTGGGAGTTGTCAGTAAGTTGTTGGTAAGGTGTCAGTAAGTTGTTGGTAATTAAAGTGTCGGTAAGTTAATTGTTGGTGAGGTGTTAATTTACCTCCAATTGCTAGTGTTGCGGATACTGGATTACTTTCCTTCCCACGACCACATTCAGTCACCGCAGACACTGTAAATGTATATTTAGTTGCTGAAGGGAGACTGGTGATCTCCAAGCTTTCTGAACTAGCTTCCCTTTCGCCCTTGCTTTGAAATTCATTGCAATTGCAATTGTATGACTTCTTACCAGAATAAGAGACCTGCAAAAAAAGAAAATCTGACTACTAACAGATATACAAAGACAATAACGAATAACAATTCTACCAGATATGCATAAACAGAATAGGATTATCGCTGAGACTGAACCATAAACTGCAATAAAACAATGTATATATAATTTAACCAAGAGACCATGATACTAAGAGAGCGAAGCTCAGTATTGATGTTTGTGCCATGTTCGTGGCGGCTAAGGCTATTTTTAGTAACTTCGCCATCGCGTGCGCAAGTCCCTCAACCAATAGAATTTGATTTTGACGTGCGCGCGGACGGGACCGTTTGAATTCTATTGTTTAAGAGCCTTGCGCGCGCGATGGCGAAGTTACTAAAAATAGCCTTAGCCGCCACGAACATGGCACAGACATCAATAGAGAGCTTAAGCAGGAGACATTTTTGTCAACGCGGACGCCACCGTAGTGTACGTTCTTCTTCATCCGTTCGCCATCATAGATGATGTGTCCGGTTTCGTTAAGCAGAACGTCAGTTAAGTCTTTTTCATCTTCTACCAAGAACGGCAACCTCATCTATGACGGCGAACGGATGAACGAAAACGCGCGTGTGACGTCCGTGTTGACAAAAACGTCTCCTGCTTAAGCTCCCTAATACTGAGCTTCGCTCTCTTAGTATTATGGTCTCTTGATTTAACTGAATGCTTTGCCGATATCCGCTACCATAGTTCAACTCTTATACCCGTCAAATTTTACTGTTTTCAAAACTTAGATTTTTGTGGTTTTCAAGCCAGTTAAACCAGTTCAGTTTTCACTTGCCATTCAGCTAATTCCAGAATTAGTATTCACCTGGGACTCTAGAGGAACTCACTTAGTTGTAACCTTGAAAATGCAAACTGACATCATTCGTATAATTGAACTCATAAAACGATTTTCAAGAAGGTTTTCAAGCACTACTGCCACTGATGCATTCAATTCAAATCAGCATCAAATGGGTTCTGGGGATCTCTAAGACAAAGCAGCCCGGTCACCTGTTCCGTCAATGAAGCTCATCCTCTATACCGTGCAGCTTAGCACATCCCAAGCTGCCTAGGATGTCTCTGCCCCACTTTTTAAAACTGTACGAACAACCCTGATAACTGACAACTGTTAGGAATTACTAACGTAACAGTCCTTAAACTTACAATGTATTTCTTAACTGGATTTGCAAGTGATAGTGGTTTCTTCCATTGTAAATCAACTGTATTACTGACACTGGTAAGTGTAAGCTCTCTTGGTGGTCCTGGAACTATCATACAAAACCAAAAAAAAAACATTTTAAAATCACAAACGAAATTCATTCTTAATTCCACATTATCTCTACATTCAAACTAATTCAGTCGTACCCGGCCTCGAAACTCAGTTTTGAAGAGTTTTAGTAAATTTTAATGTAATCTTTACAATAAAGACAAACGCAAGGGAAAAAAAACATTCCGATGTCTTAAAGGACCCGTCCCGGCAATTTTTTACCTATTTTGGACAATTGCTGTTGAATCTTTGTCCTAGAAATAGTAATGCTGAAGCAGAAAAAAATCCTAAAAAACTTTCTAGCGAAGCGATTTTGCAATCAGAAATGGAGATATTTTTGGCGTGACTGAAAACGAACTGAAAATTTGTCACGCAACCGGTGACGTCACAGGTGTGTTATTTGATCCAGAGCAGTCATTGCAAAGCTGGGAAATTCACGGCACGTTTAATGGCATCAGTGAATGGAAAATTGTAGAAAATTGTATGTCATTTTAAAGACATAACATAACTTCGTCTGTTCAGTGCTAATGGCTAGCTCTCTTGCTGGTCAAAAGCGAAAGCGTAAGCCCGGCAAACGATGTGTTGTCATGTTCTGTGACAAAACAAATGAGGACGGTGTTAGTTTATATCAGTTTCCGAGGGATCCAAACTCGTGCGAGCAATGGAATAAGTTTGTTCTTACGAAGCGTGATAAAAAAGGTTGGACACGAGGAACGGGTCACATATGCAGTGACCATTTCTTGCCAAGCGATTACGAATGTTATGGGGCTAAATTGGCCGGCTTTTCTAGTAAACTCGTTTTAAGAAAAGGAGCAGTTCCATCGATTCAGCCAAATCCAAACCCTGAGCAACTTCAGAAGGCTCGTAAACTATCTTTTGGTACGCCAACGTCAGGTACTTCAAAGAAAACATGTAGTTCAAAGGATACGTACGAAACTCCAAGAAGAGGAAACGCTCTCACTAAACTTTGCGCTCATCGGGTAAGTTTTGTAATTCGAATATATCGAAATATTTGCAAAAAACAGTGAATGCTGGCATTTGTTTAAACAGTGCATATTCGGTTCAACGTGTCTGAACGTTAAAGCGGGACAAAGGTCGGCACAGGGGTGCGGTTTACGGAGGAGGGATAAATGTAAGTGTAACCTTGCTGATCTCCCCCCACTTGACTTACATATATCTAGCTCAACTGACTCTGACGAAGATAAAAATATCTCAGATGAGATGTACTCTCCCTCGACATCTGATTCTGAGGATGAGCTGTATATGGAAGAGGAAATGTCAGACAAAGAAATGACTTTGGAGGAAAAATCAGAGTTAAAAGGGTAAGTTTGGACTCAAAAGTAGTGTTTCACAATGTATGCTACCACTGCAATGCTTCAAAAGCAGTCCATATAGATTAAGGGTCCTAAAAAAATTCTGCAAGAGTAGTCCTAGCTACAAGGCCTCTGGTTCCCATCTTTATTCAATATCTTATTTTCAAAAAACATTATGCCCCTCCATTACCAACTTTAAAATACCCATGCTCCCCCCTCTCCCTCATTTTTTTGTCCCCCTCTACATAAATAATTACTAGTCCTAATAATTTTTTCTGTTGCTTTCTTTCTAGATCTGCATCATATCATAATGAGAGGAAATACATAGTGTTTGAAAGTGCTTTGTTAGAACTATTCAAGTTTTGCCCAGTTTGCAATAGCCCATCTGAAGGCACTATTTCAGATAAGCAGGGTACATATAAAGGTAAAAATCACCCAACAGTGTCAAGACCAACATTGTAAGCATGAGAGGGTGTGGATGAACCAGAAATTTATCCGGACAATGCCAGTGGGAAATCTTCTGTTATCAGCAGCCATAGTAATGTCAGGTATTTATGCACATAGTTAGGATTATCATTTATTTAATTCTTTAGAACTTAATGTTTAGTATAGTATCTATTTTAACACATTGTGTAGTACCATAAAATATCCATACCCCCACCATGGAGGGAATTAGAAATTCTGGAGAAGAGGGGGGTCAGAGAAGGAACAAAATTACAGAGTTTGTATGGAAGAAAAATGGAAGTTCTGGAGGGTAGGGGGGTCCATTTACAAATTCCCTCCTTGGTGGGGGTATGGACATTTTTTGGAACTACACATTGTTGCTGTTATTTCTAGGTCTACCCACAGAAAAAACCCTCAGAATGTTTCAGTTTTTGAATATGGCCTGTGTGTCAAGATCTGCATTTTACCGTCACACAACCACATACATCACTCCAACCATAATACAGTGCTGGAAAGAGGAACAAGCAACTCTGTTGCAGCAGATGAATGACAGTGGAAAAGCCCTCACCCTTTCTGGTGACGGCAGGTGTGACTCACCTGGACACTGTGCAAAATTTGGGTCTTACACTGTAATTGAGCAGAGCATTAACAGAGTACTTGATTTCCAACTTGTTCAGGTAACTATGTTGGTGTTAACAAAAGAAAGTAGGTTCAATAGAAGTTTTTAAAAAGAAAGAAAGAAAGAAAGAAAGAAAGAAAGAAAGAAGAAAGAAAGAAAGAAAGAAAGAAAGAAAGAAAGAAAGAAAGAAAGAAAGAAAGAAAGAAAGAAAGAAAGAAAGAAAGAAAGAAAGAAAGAAAGAAAGAAAGAAAGAAAGAAAGAAAGAAAGAAAGAAAGAAAGAAAGAAAGAAAGAAAGGAAGGAAGGAAGGAAGGAAGGAAGGAAAAGAAAAAGATAGAAAAAAAGAAAAGAAAAAAAACAAACATTCTCATTTCTGATCTTAGAGCAATGAAGTGAAGAACAGTTCTTGGATGGAGGTAGAGGGGCTCAAGAGGAGCGTGGAGGTGATGACCAATGCAGGTCTCTCAATTGAGACTGTGATAACTGATAGAAGTTCTTCAGTTTCAAAATACATGTGTACAAAACTGCCAGACACCAAACACTACTATGACATTTGGCATGTTGCTAAAGGTATCATTTGATTAACTTTTCAGTGGGCAAATATAAGAAACATATTAAGCTAAAATGTTAATAAAATTCATAACAATATATTATACATTAGGTCTTGCCAAAAAAATTGATAAGATTGCCAAAAAGAAAGACTATAGAGATATAGGGGAATGGAAGCAATCCATCTGTAATCATATGTACTGGTGTGCAGCTTCAACACCAGATGGTAATGGCAAACTCATCCAAGCAAAATGGGAGATCTTGCCATTACACATCCAGAATATACACAGAAGGAGAAATGCTCTATACCCAAAATGTGGTCATGGTCGACTTCGTGGAGCAAACAGAGACAAACTGTGGTTAGAAAAAGGTAAGAATTGAATAAGCACAAAAATATATGAAATTACTACCAATAAATAGAAACAAAAAAACAATAATGATGACTGTATTAGAGAATATTGTTCAAAAACTAAGTTGATAATTCATAAGGATAACAATGCATGCATGATGAGTATCTTATCTGATAAAGATTAATCCTAATTTACATGAAATTTAACCTGTATTTTTGACTTGGAGCTTGTAAAGCCTTTTAAAAATGACTTCCAGCATTTAATTGTTTTATCAAGTAGGAAACATTCACTGCTTTGCCTCAGGTTTTTATACTTGATAAAAAATTATTGCTGCTCATTTTCAAAACAAAATGCTTAAAGATGTAAATAAGATGTAGCTTGGGATATTTAACAAACAGGTTCACCTGCTGCAGTTAAGCTAGAAGAACTTCTCCTGAAAAAGCAAGTGCTTAGTGATGTGAGCAGACTTTCACCTGTTTATCAGACGTCAACCTTGGAGGCAAAACATAGCCTTGATATACATTTTGTGCCAAAGCACACTGCTTTCTCATACTGGGGGATGCAAACAAGGTAAGTTTTACATTCTAAAACTAATCTAATGACAAATGTGTGTTTGATGAATGTTGAAGTACAGGATTTTTGGGGAGAATGGTATGTGCAATATCAAATACATACAGTGTAATAATTACATACACTATATGTATTCATAGCATCTCCCCTCTCCCAAAATCGAACATCCTGTATTTGTTTTTGATATACTTCAACATTAGTTGATCATTTAAGGGGGTACACTCCCTGCACTCTCCCCTGGCTCCACCCCTGATTATCTCTGGTTGCCTCTATAGACAGTCTGTGTTCTTTGTCATTTGTTATATCTTTTTCCTTTTATAATTTCAAGACTGTGTTTGTCAGCCTTACACTACAATGAATCAGCTGATAGAATGCAAGCAGTTGATAAAGATGGTAAGCTTTGCTACTCTCTAAAGTTTCCCAAAGCAAAAAAGGGAAAACATGCTATCAAACCCAAGAAGACAAAAGTAACATACGGTAAATGAATAAAGATAAATAAAATTCTATTTTCTAATTCTATACCCACAAAAATGTCTAATTCAAGATTTTATTCTTTTAATAAAGAATACTGCAAAAAAGCATTGAATCGTCTATTTGACCAGTATAAAAGGAGCCCAAAGCAGCTGCGCTTGTATATGGAAAACTTACAACAAAACACTCCACCACCACTGACAGCCTCCATTGAAGACAGGCCTGTCAAGGAGGAAGCAATCCAGGATTATGTTTCCAGATATTATTACAGGCAAATAGTTCACTAACTCTATTTTCCTTGTAAAAAATGATCATGTTTAGAAATCACCGTTTTGAGCCTGAGCCTCCTAATGAAACATTATGAACTGGCCAAAGTAAATATTGTCAATTTAAAAGACCATGTTTAATAACTTACAGTATGAAGAAAGTTGGATATTTAATTAAATCATCCTATCGTGACTATAATGATTAACGCTCTTGTTCTTTTTATCAGAAAAAGACTACATTTAGAAAAATAGAACAACTTTAGTTATAAATGTAATTTATACCAGCAGCAGTTTTGTACAGATGGTAAGCAAAAAAATAAATAAGGTGTGTATAGGCTTTAGAAAGAAAACTAAGGCTAATGTATAATAAATTATAAATAAAAGGCGATTAACACTAATCCTGGATTAAAATGAATGATTTTCTTTTCCCTTTTCTTTTCTTTTTCCTATCATATCCTATAGGTTGACACTAATGTCTTTCGGACAACTGAACCATGGAGTAGCCAGTCAGCCAAGGCACGCAGTAAAATTTTGCAATGAATCGATCCCGGTAGTAGACGGCAACGTACGATACTAAACAAACCCTAAAACTACACATCCTCCTTATCTGTACAAAAATTATTCGTCTGCGTATTTAAACCCCTCGAAAACAAAGTCTTCTTCCAAACCTGGGGGAGGAAAATGTGCTCTAATACACATCACTGCACATGACGGTAGCGCGACTCGGATTTCCTTCCCCAATACACCCCAACACCAGCGAACCAGTTGACGATAGGCGATGTGCCGGTTTCGTTTATGAAGAGGAATCTCGCCTTGATTTCCGCCATAATGTTGTCGGTACTGAAACCAAGCTGTTTGCAGCACCCAACGATTTGTACAAACGGCAAGGAAGCCAGGATGAGAGGTAATACAGGTAGGTTCCTCAACCAAGCCATCGACTTCGACTACTTCTCTGAACTTTGCCTTGATTTGAACGATCTCCTGACAGCATACGCATTCGACAGGTCGATCCATGATCTGGCAATTTTCGCAGGTACACCTAATATAAGTAAACAAGAAGCATAAGCAAATAATCAAACGAAAGCGAAGTTAAATTCATAACAGATGGACGTACCATTCACTGTTTTGAAGTCGCTCGTGCTGGGTATCTTCGTCTTCGCTGCTGTCACTTTCTGCCGCTTCTCTTCTTCGACCAACGGGTTCAAAACGCCAAGGTGCGATATCATTTCCTTCCCCTTCCAAAACAAGCATTTCCGAACCATCTGAACTGTCAGAACTTGAGCTAACGCTGCAAGAATCGCTGCCTTCCTCACTAGACATACTTACAAGAAAGCTAGTGAGATCGACGAGTGACACATGTGTGACGTTTCAGATCACGTGATCATAATTCGTGACTTTTGTGATTCGAAGTCGCAAAAATAGATTTTCTTACCGCTAAAATACTATAAAAACTCAAAAAAAAAGCTAAACAAAGCTGAATATTTTTTAGAAAAGCTTTAAACAACTTCATTCAAAAACCCTCGTTTATTGCCGGGACGGGTCCTTTAATAACCATTTGCCAATTATCGAGTGAAGCAAACATTTATGTATCCGTACATAATTTATCAACCTGTTGATAATGACGTTGACTGAAACGTCAATCCAAAACGAAGCCAGATTTTCTTGCATAATGATATTTACAATGAAGATCAACTCAAAGTAAAAGTTAGCCAGAATTGTACTCCAAATGCCACTTTAACCATCAACTGATGTATTTCCATGCCGCATAACATAAAGATTCTACATTATTCTTATTTGCGAAAAGAAAACCACATGCCACAGAACAAATTTGACTTCATTATTAAGTTTGTGGGCACACATGAGATGGTTTGATGGCAAGGCTAACTGAATTGTAAATAAAAAACGTTGTCACGTCTGATTGTACAATAACTATGTTTTAATTAAGGTGATTCCTCCATAATTGATCCTACCAACAAAAATCGCTATAAATTGGATATTTTGTAGATTTTGAGTTGTCTCGTAGCTAAGAAAAAACGAGTGGATCACGGTGCTTGTTTTGGAAATATTGTACTACATACGTGCACAAGGGTATTTTAGCGATTTCGCACGATAATTCGATGCATCCCAACTAATTCGAGGATAAGTCTATCGGGTCTCAGAAATAAATCCACAGACTCAGAGTTATAGTAGAATTTTAGTAGAAGAAGATATAATAGTGAATTATCTCGCTCGAAAGCCCATTTTAACCTCGTTAAAGAGTGAATTTTAGCACATTTTCTATTAAACAAAGCCACTGCCTTTGTTGCGCGGAAACGTTCGATTTTTGACATTTTAGTGCTCAAATACGCACGATAAACGTCCTTTTTTTTCAATATTCCTAGCTACCAATAACTTATTTGAAAAAGTTTTACAAACTTCCCTATTTATCGCAGCAAAAATTGCGCAAATGTTTCAAATTGTGTTTTTAAGTTCGTGTTTTAGTCGTAATTTGAATGAAAATGCTGACCTGAAAATCGTAATTCTGTGCTTTTAATTTTGAGCGATAGCCATGCGCGGTAGACGTACGAGGTGCAAAACAGAGGAATCACCTTAACTAGTACTCCTTAAGAGAGAGACCAAGAGTGTAGTAGATGCCCTATAGCACCCAACTTTATAAAAAAAGAGGTTCAGCGCCCCATTTTCTGGTGTATTAGTTTTGCATTTTGTGACGAAAATAATTGCGAAAATTGAAAATGATTAAATTTAACTGAAAATTGTAAGTGAACAACGTTTACCAGAGAGAAAGGAATGTTTATTTTTCAGGTGGAGCCGAGAATGCTCCCACATATTTCAATCCGCTCCTCCGCCACTTGTAAATATGCTTGTCAGCGACATAGTTGTCAGACAACTATGATATCGCTGAAACAGGCTTAAGCACAGTTAAAGCATAGTTTCTTTACTCGGTGGGGGAAATACCTTCAATACAGTAAACTCATGGTTTTCTAATTATTAAATAGTCTACATTTTCCATAATTCCCTACCTGATGTTGCTAAAGTCATAGGTTTGCTAAAAGGACCAGCACCAGCACTTGTATAGGCATGTACTGTTATATTATACACAGCACATTGTGGTAAATTGTGAAGAAGCACAGTACAGTTATGACTCACAGAACTACCACAAGGCACTTCAGCACAAGAAGCATCGATCTTTATCTGATGCGCTGAGTTACCAGTTAAATTTGCCAGAACATTATATCCCAGGATTGGTCCATTGATTGATACAAGTGGCTGCCATGACAACTCGAATGTTGTTACATTATAGGCGTTATATGCAAGGTTGTTTGGAGCATTGTTTGGAGCTGCAATAAAGATACTATTTTGTTATACATTAAAACGCATTCAAAATTAAACCCTAGGCCAAGCTTACAATGCGGGGATGTTTACCAATAGGTATTGCCTAGTTAACAGATCAGGGACCGCGGAGCTAGTTTGCTAGTTTGCGCCGCCATTTTGAATTTTGCTATTTATTTATGAATAAGTTGTCCGGCTCTTATCAGTAAATTAATCGTGTAAAATATGCAGCAATAAACCAATGTCAATGTAAATGGCTAGTTTTCAGCGTCTGCTAACAGAAAATGGCGGGAATTTTCACAGAAAATAAAGGGATTAAATTTTCTTGTGTTTACTAATGAAAGTTTTGCTTATTTTGCGAATGAAATAGGCTGGAAGGACTCACAACAAAGATTTTGAGTAAAAGATTTTGATCTTGTGACGTCATTTCTATTATCTGTACTCTGATAAAGTATGGCTAATTAACCAATCAGATCGCGCGCTCGTAAAATTGTAATTTGCTTTAATAGCCGATTAGTTTTTAGTAGCTCGGAAAACAAAGTGGGCGACATTTATTAACATTGATGTGTTACTCTTTTCAAGTCGAGTTGTAAACGAAGGGATAATTGAGACTAAAAGCAGGTAGAAATGTGTCTTAACATAGACAAATTAGGTAGAAGCTAGTATAAACCGTAAACTAAAAATTTAACCGTAAGCAGTAATAACAGGAAAAAAACTAACCATTAGCCGTAATGAAAAGTTAGTCGTAATAGCTTTTTCCAGCGTTCTGAACAATGAAAATTAATTTTGAATCATGCATCAAGAAAAATGGAAATTAGTTATCAACCTACTTTAAATAACCGTAATCGTAAGAATCCTTCCCCTTTCGCCCTGGGTCCCCGAGGTTGCCGTAATAGCCACCACCCAATTGAGACCCTCGTCTCGAGAAACGGCCAATATTGCGCAATACAGCTCCCAGTAATGTTTTGCACGCGCGTGGTTCAAGGAGGGACTATAGATAGAATGTCCGCCATTGGAGATGGCATTTCGAAGTAAGTTTTAAGCTTTTTTTCTTCGTGATTATTGTTGTTCTTTCCATATGTTAGATAGAATTACTGTTTACAAATCTAGAGGAGATTTCTTGTTGAATATTTTGCTGATTCATAGAAGATTTTAAAGCTTCATCGATCGTACTTGAAATATGACCAGCGTATAATGCAAACTAGGCCATAGCTCTAGAAATCTATGACACTCCAGTAGACATGGTGATGATTGTAGATTCTATATGTTTTGACTACCAGTGACCCCATGTCCTCATAGGGGGCTTTTACTAAATAATACCTACCATTAATAGGTACTGCAACAAAGATACTACTATTTTATCAAAACGGTAACATAAAATATTCAAAACTAAAACTAAGGCCAAGATTACAACGACGAGATAACGTTTTAGATAGGTGCAGATGATGGTTCTATTTATACATCGTAATTTTTAATACTCACTATAAATTGTTACTTTCACACTCTTTGTAACCTTTTTTCCTTCCACAACAGTGTAAGCATTTATTACAACTGAGTAAGTCTTTCCTCCACAAACAGGAAGTACTGCTGTCTTGAGTTTGGTGTTAATATCCACATGAGTATTTGAATCTCCCACTTTGTTGTAAGATACATTGTAACCTCTAATAATTCCATTGCTATCAGCAGGTTCATCCCAAGTTAATTTTATTTGAGGTCCAGAAGAACCAACTAGCTTAATGATAGATGTATGGACATTACGAGGTTTTGATGGTGCTGAAGATTTTGAAAGAACAGAATATCTTAAACAATTAATTACCAAAGTTAGCACAATTGTACGCTTTCTATCCAGGTCGCATGGAGGTTGATTGGAGAGCGCTATTCGTCGTTATTTTTACTCAAAAATGATGGCGAATCTCTAACAAATTTATCCATTGCATAAGGACATGTCAAACAAATATTGCTACCCTTTATTTGTTCCTGTAATTAGCGCCTGGTCTTTTAGTTTGTGGGAATATTTGTTCAGAATACAACGTTTTCGGCTGTTGCTATCAACCAGCATTTGCTCTAAAATTGTTCATAGCATAGTGGAAACGTTTCCTAATTCTTAAAATTTTGTCTTTTATATAAAAACTGAAGTACTGTGTTTGACCTAAACGATAGCGTTTGATTCGTTCTTTTGTCTTTTTAATTTGTCTCTTAGTTGTGAAGAAATGGACGATCATAGACAAGATTAATTTCTTTGAATCCAAAATACAATATTCACCGGTCTTGGCATTTCTATATTATCGCGGTGCATGTCGATGACATTGTACTTACAGACTAGTACATAAGTCAACTTGCCCTTCGTTGAGATTATTACAAAATGGAAACTATCTGAGAGCCAAAGATGTTCATACAAAACAAATTTAAAATAGTTGTCACATGCAACAAATCTAAGCTCACCATCTTCTTTAGTACGCACAGCCACTTCATCACTTTCAAGACCGTATCCCTTCTCGTTATGGATTGCTACTCTGATGTAATAAACTGTCCATTTTTTGAGGCCTGAGATACTTATTGAATTAATCAAACCATTATTCCCGTGAACTGCTCGACCAACACCCCTTGATGTAAGTGAATAGACGACTTTGAATCCATCAGGTGGACACCTTATCCCCGAGGGAATCTGAATAAAAACGATGCAAAAATATTGCTAAAACAACATTGTGCAACTAGAAACTTCACTCACCAATATTTTCCTCGCGATGCAATTATTATAATTTAAAACCTAACCACACCCTATTTCCATTGTTTAATGTAGGTTTTGAATTTCGGGGGAAGACCCGGCACAGGTTTTGAATTTTGAATTCAAGACCTGCATCAAGTTTTTTACCAAGTTACTAGTCATGCCATACACACATTACACACATTTGAGAAGTTTTACCTTCAATGCACTGCATTTGAGATTTTAGACACACACTAGAAGTCAGAAAGTCTTAAAATTTAAGGAATTGACTATTCTGATCTTAAAAAAATCGCATATCTTATACGCATCGACCCTACCGAGCCTCGAACCCTCAACCCGTTGAATCTTAGTCCATTCACTTACCACTATGCTATCCGGTAAATCGTTGACCATGATGGAATTTTAAGAAGCTTTATCTCAACACACATTTTGTAAATTAGTATTCAAAATCCCCTCTGGGAATTACTAATAAACGTATTGTATTGTATTGTATTTTAGCTATTGTTCGACGTTAATTTAATGCAAATATAAATCACTCGATATAACTCGGATTTGATACTATAACTCAAATCCGATGAGTTGAGTTCTTATTTCCAGAACTTTTGCATTGAAACAATAAAAATAGGGTTTGGTTAGTTTTTAAACCACTTCAAACGCACGGGCTCGGGTTTGCATTGAAATTCAAGACCGAGGGCCGCCCTAGCGTTTGAACCTTTATAAATACACTGAGACTGAGAGATCACAATTATAACCAAAAACACCTCAGGGCAGAACGCAGATCTGTTTCTATAAAGACCTATTCAATTAGGGATGGAGGTTGCAATTGAAACTATTTTTACAGCTATAGAGATCAAGAATCCCATGCACTTGAAATAATAATTCCCAACATGACGGTGATACTACTTGGGTGGGTACTCGGTTTTGGGTGTTGTTTCAGATATTTGACTTAATTGTTTAAGGTGAATGACTACGTTGAAGCGGCACCGGTACCTTTGACGGTTAAAAACTCTTCATTTTTGCAAGAGACGTCCATGTAGTGTTTTTTTGTTCGTTCGTTTGTTTGTTTGTTTGTTTTTTGTAATCATTCGAAAAAGTAGCTTGATATCAAATCCGCTGACGAAAAAGATTAATACTCTAACCTACGAAAAGATGGATTTTTGTATCTATGATAAACTAACCACACCCTATTTCCATTGTTTAATGTAGGTTTTGAATCCCAGGGGAAACCCGGGACAGATTATGAATTTTGAATAGGAGGCACGATACAAAAGTCAAGAACTGATTTCGAAGGTATTTCATTGATATTACATCAAAAATACTTATACCATTATGTAGATTATTTTTTCTGGCTAATATTTGTGTAATTATAGTCCTGGTAGAACGATTATCTTGTGATTTTTTGAATTTTTGAATGACGACTTCCAGTAGTGCCATCTTTGTTCTAAAAACTCGTAAAAAGGCATGCATTCAAAGCTGATTATCTCGAAAACGACATCGGGACACCCAAGTTTGTTGTTGTTGTTGTTGTTGTTGTTTTGAACATTGTATTTTACATAAGAAAAGTTTCAAAACAAGGATCTTTTAATACTTTTTGCCAACGTAGTCAGTCGCCTTAAGAAGTCAGTGTACAGTTGAAATTAACACTGACACCGTATCTTTCTATGACAAATGGATTCACCCTGACTACACTGCAAAATTTTATATAAAAATGCATTTGTCCAACTGTTCTCATCTGCAGAAGTAAAGAGATGTGTCATAGAAAATTTGTTCGTGTAGACGGGGCTTTACAACAACCACGTACCTTCCAGGAAACACGTATACTGGTTGATGTTACTGCACTGGCTTGAACATGGCCTGAAGGGATTTTCTTGGGTACTGAAAACCAAGTAACAGAGGAGAGTTTAAGATAAAAAGTACCACCTCTTCACCACCACCAACACTACCGCAACCAACAACAGTGCATTGTGGTACAGTAAGAAACATATTACAAAGTTTACGAATCTTCCCTCCTGGGATGTCTAAATGGTTTAATTGTTGATAATTAAGCGACATAAAACGCGCGCATATGTTTTCTGTCCGATATAAATACTGTGGAAGATGAAGGGCACAAGAAAATCAGGGTAAGAGGCACAAGGCGTACATAAGAGCGTTTGCTTGCTGAGTGCTCTACTTCCTCAAAAGTGTTTATATCACTGCATACAGGAACTTGCATAAGCGATCATTATACATGGCTTTCATAAAATATTTTTCAACGTTTCAACGTGAATCTTGTCTGATCTGTCCTCTATATATAAACATTCTGGCTAGCCAATCAAAGCGTGTTTATATCTCTAATATTTCATATATAGAGGATATTACACGGGAACGCGAAGATGTGGAGTTTATCTTCAAGTGAAATATTTCTTTCCACGAGAAGATAAACTTCATATCTTCAAGGCCGCCGTGTAATTTGTCTTTTTATCATATAATACTGAGATTTTAAGAAAAAGAGCTGAAAACATACAACAAATAGTGCACCATAGAACGAAATAGAAATGTCAACTCCGGGCCGTTTTGGACTGAAGTTTTGCTAAAATATCACAATTACATGCTACAAATGAGCTAAATTATTTTAAAAACAAAAGGCAAAAGCACAACTGATCAATTTTAAAAATGATAATATTAAAAGTGATAATATCAAAAATTGCGAAGATCGATGAAAATGAATTATCAAAGCGAGCTTGTGGTCGCTTGTCAACAGGACATGCTCTAATCTAATCTAGCGAATCCTCTGAATCCGACAGTACTTTTAGTCGTGTGTATTTTCTTTTTCCTTCTTGATTTTCTTCTTTTCTTCCTGTGGTTTGAATGGTAGGCGATTGGTTTAGACTGTTGACAGATATCGATATCTGTCCACCATGAATCACAGCTCCTTGAAAAAGTGCCAATGTTTGCTGGCCATGTTTGTTGTTCGCCGCTAAATTTTCTTGACTTTCAGTCAGCATTTCTTGTTTTTTTTAGCCTGCGTAGCGGCCCTAAAAGGGAGGGGGAAGGGAGGGGGAGGGGCTTAGGAAGAGAGGGGAAAAGGGGAGGGGGAGAGGAACGAAGGAAGGGCCTGCAAACATCACCCAGGTTTATTCGGAACGCCCCCTAATTAATTATGCAGGTTTCTTGCGAACCTCAAGTAACACTTGTCAAAACCATCCAATCAAATTGCGAGGTCATTTCAAGGTCAACGTACAATGTAAATACTAACAACCGCGAACTGTCATAAAACCAAAACATTTCACATGTGAAAACATGTCAAACACTAAAGGAAAATTTAAGTAAAAATTATAGAGGCAGAAAGCAAGAAAATACCAACAATGATGTATGTCGTTCAAGAGTTTTGCGAATCTCTTCAAAATATGCCACAGAGAAGGTTTTAATTGTGTTCTCGCAGATCGTCTCCTCGTCGTTGGATTTGTATTAGAAAATCATCCTGAATTGTCCCAGCTAGTATGTAGTACCTGCTTACGAAAGACCAATAACTACTTCCAGTTCCACGATATTTTACTGATCTCGAAAAGCAAAGAAGGCAACGGCAAAAACTCCCGAGAGGAAAACCACGAAGCGGAAAGTTCACCAATCTTCTTCTAACACCGATCGGAAAAAGTCCTAGCTCTGCACAAAAGGCTTTAAGAGTGAATTCACCACATTATCGAACCGCGAGTCGCAAGTCCCTGTTTACGAATCCAAACGAGGAATATTCAAGTTTAGATGCAAACCTAAACATCGATGATTTAGATCCATCTTCTTTCGAATTGCCATCAAACCTTTCTTATTAATAATATCTTATTAATTTCTTTAGAACAATACCTTAATTAATACCTTTTTCTTTAAAAGAACTTAGAACTAGTTCAAGTTTTTGATCAAAATCCTCCGCCGTTGAGTTGTCTCCTTCACGACTGGTTTATATCAAGTTTGACGTATCTTATATCTCGACCAATCAGGATTTTTCGTTCGTATACGAACGGAAATTTCAAAAAAACCTGGGGGTTGTCTGCAGGCCCTTCCTCTCCTCCTCCTCCCCAGTCCCCCTCCCTTCTTCTTCCCAGTCCCCCTCCCCCTCCCCTTTTCCCCTCTCTTCCTAAGCCCCTCCCCCTCCCTTTTAGGGCCGCTAGGCAGGCTAGGTTTTTTGAATTAGATTCTCCAGTTGTATGACGACTAAGCGTGTTGGACATTTGAAATTGTTGGCTTTCAGAGACTACAGAGTAGTTTGTAACGCTTTGTAGGTTTTTGTGCCCAGAAAGCTGAATGATATCTGTCGGCGGAATGTTGTTGTTTGTAAGCGCTTGCATCATAGTTTTTCGTCCGCTGTGATTTGTAATATTTGGACCATGGGAGGCTTTTTCTGCCATGGTTTTCATAAGTGCGTTCAGTTTGTTTTGACCAACAGGGGCTTTCTTGAACCAGAGGAGGAACGCACACCTTCCCGAGATGCATTGCAAAATGAAGTATATTATCAATTTTTTCGCACATTCATCATTGTGTTGAAGTCACCGCCGAAGCGAGAGCATTGATAGCGATGTATAGGAAAGCTAGTTCTTTGGAATTTATCGTCTATTGCTTGTGAAAAACGAAACCCACTCATGGTGTAGCTTGAAGTATCAATTCTTTGTCATAAAAATAATTGTTAAGATTAATACGCTGGATGAAGCGACGCTTTATGTTGAATCCTGTGATTGAACTGCATGGTCCAAGTTCGTGAGCAGTTAATTCTCGAAATATGTGATACAACATGTAAAATAAAGTTAAACTTGTAACACTAAATCTTTAATTAATTTTGGATTGCTAGCCATTAATTCAAGAACAAACTTCAATGAAACTTTAGAGTGAGAATATAAATAACACCGAAGCAAGGATCGGATAACGCCAAAGGTCACGGACTGAAATTGGTTTATTTCCCGAGCGTTATAGTCGTTATGCTCTAAGAACATGTCGTATTTTACCATTACGCCTTTCATATGATGCCTGAATTACTCTCACAATCCAAAGAGCAAAGTGTTATTTTACTATGATGCATATTGACGCGATTTTAAACCCAGACACTGAGCCAGTGGTTTATCAGCAACGGCTACACGCTGCTTGTGTTTGACGTCAAAACATCCCGCATAAATTCTAAAATTTCGAATTGAAATCCTGGGTCACTAAGGGTCACTTTGAGACCACAAAAAAGGGGAAGGATCGCTCTAGAAGACACTATAATCAGAACCAGTTTATATTGATTCATTTTAAAGAAAGCGATGTTTGAATATTGGGTATTTTCTTCAGGCCCCAATGTACTTCAAGTTCAAATCTAAATTACAAACCTTTAGAAATGTCAAAATTAGCTAAATTTGTAAAAAGTTTGAAAGCTCTTTTACCACTTCTTCTCATTCGTAAAGGAATTCATTTCTGCATCTCAATACAACGACCAAAAATTAGCTCCGTTTCCAGCATAAATTTTGTACAAATCCACGTTTCAAAGGCGCAATGTATCTTGGGAAGGTGTGCGCTCCTCCTCTGTTCTTGAACCAAGGTTTTCCACTAGAATAATCTGAACAAGTGTTGGTTGCTAAATAGAAAGGCGCGTCGTCTCCATTCATGTCAACTGGTCTTTTCTTTGCGTAAAACTTATAGGCAGTAACAGGACATTTCTCGCAGCCTGGAACAGCAAACATTTTAGGAGTGATTTTCCTAATGTCTCTTAAATTATCACTGGTCCGAGTCTTTGTTTGACGTTCGTTAAATTCGAGATACTCGTCCCCACTTTCGTTTTGTCGAAGCTTTACGTCTCCCCAGCACATAAGTCGGTGTTCTTTGCAGCCTCGAAGGCCAAAGTGCAAAGTATTATTTAACCAAATAGTATTCAGTAGACTTTCGGGCGAAGAGAATCCCAGAAGGTGTTTTTCATACAAGAATTTGATTTGGTTTTGAGTCAAAGCCGTTGAGGCATGTGGTTTGTTGCCTTTCACTTGTTTTTTGAGATCTCGTTGTTTTGACTGCAGTGCTTTTCTTGTACGCTCAAATTCGGCATCATTAAGGATACTCCAGCCGTAACCTTTACTTTTCAAATAGCGTTCGAAGCTTGAGACGAAGGATTTAAGAGTGCAGGGCTCGTATTCGTCATTATTTTGAGTTTCTTTCTTACGCTGAGAATGAACTCGCTCAAGTAAGCGTTTAGCTCTGTTGCTGGTATGTTTTCTACTTCTCTTAGCTTATTTCACGGTTTTCAGAAATTCTTCCAACACCAACATATCACTTCTTGTTTTTCTTCTTGTATTAGCATTTTCCTGGCCCTCTATAAATTCGTCAATAGATTCTACAGTTGAAAAACGAGAGTTGTCTCCTTGTTCTGCTATGTTGTTACAACGAGTACGTAGTAGCTTACTTAGCTTGAATGGCGGGAAAATCAACCTGATATTATCACATGTGATGATATCGAAATCCTGCGCTCTGATTGGTTGTTTTTGATATCATCACATGTGAATGATATCAATGGCCGATGCCCTCCATATTTGCGCGCTATATTGTGTTGATATCGAAGTAAGTATATGGTAAAATTGTATATTAAATATCCTGATATATTCCTAGTCACATGGCAGTTAGTTAAAGTGAGGGTTTACCTTGGTTTAGTCCCCCTCCCCCCTGAAAACCTTCTCAGTGTAAAAAGTAAGTGTTTTATCGGCTTTTAGCTCGTGGCTATATGCGTATTAATCTCGGTAGAGCTGCGCTCTCGGGTATATATCACATACCCCTCGCGCTTCAGGCCCATAACCCTCACTTATATCAACAAAATAGCGTTACATGGATACATTTACGCTCTTTCAAATGTGTCTGTGATTCTAATGGAAAAGAATTCAGCAAATGTGGAGATGATAGTAAAACATTCCTTGATAAAACTTACATTCAGATTGTGTCCTAAAAGTCTTTGAATCCCATGGTCCATCGCCAAGTTTACTGATCGCCTTGATCTTCACATTATAGTATGTACATGTTGTTAAACCATATATGGTAAAACTGTTAGCAGGAGGTGATTTGTTGACTGGTATTATCCCAGAACTGGTATTATATTGTATAACATATGATGTGATTACACCCTGGGATGACTTAGGAGCAGGTTGTGTCCATGTAACTTTGACTGAGTTAACTGATATGTCACCAAGATACCATGATAGAGCTGAAGGGTAGTCTGCAACCAGGGGATTGCCATCATATGAGAAAAACATAGATTTATATCAAGAAGACACTTGTGAAAACGCATTTTTCCATGATCTCACAACGTATTCAAAGGGAACACCTTCATTAAGGGAACACTTTTTCACATTCCCGAAGGTGGAAAACACTTCCACTTATGTGACAACTTTTCAAAGTTTCGAAACTGTTATTTTAACCTCTTCTCGAGGGATGTTTCACAATACTTTGAAATCGTATAAGGGGACACTTTGTCTGACAAAAAAGCGCGGTTACCTGAATGGAGGTTCCATGGTAAAGGGATTAATAGTAATATTTGACCACTGTAACAACCAATATATGACGGATCAAATCAATCCTTGCACTTTGGTAATGATCGATGAGTAACAGTCAAAGATAGTCAAAAAGGATACAACTAGAAATTGTTGCAATCAATAGCTATAACGTTTATAGATATTTCGAAACAATGACGAGCATTACCGAGTATTACTTTAACTTCAGCAACCTTAGAAGCACATGAACCTGGTTTCCTGGCTCTGCATATGAAAGTTTTTCTGCATGTCACAGATGATGAACTTTTCAAACAACTGAAAACAGATAAACATAAAGTATCGAAACAAAGCAAATTATCAGGTTTTATATAATACAATTTTACGAGCGCGCGATCTGATTGGTCAATTAGCCATACTTTATCAGAGTTCAGATAATAGAAGTGACGTCACAAAATCAAAATCTTTTACTCACAATCTTTGTTTTGAGTCCTTCAAGCCTATTTCATTCGCAAAATAAGCAAAAATTTCTTCAGTAAACACAAGAAAATTTATTCCTTTATTGCACAATCCCTGCGACCAAGTCCAAACAAGTGAAAATTCCCGCCATTTTCTATTAGCGGACGCGCGCGTTTGTACACCCAAACGGCGGGAAAAGGTAATGCTATGAAAGAAAAGCAAACCTCTTTGCTTTAAGTTGATTACGCAAATAACACGGAAAAAAAGACAGCAAATGTAAATGACCTTCAGGTTGTGGGTTTCAAGGCAAAGCTGACGTCTTCTATAAACTGGAACCAAAACTTTTGGAGCTGTAAAATATAATTTGTGAGCTTTTTCGATCGAGTATTAGTTAGAGTTGGATGTTTGTCGAGGAGCTACAGTCTTCACTCAACGTTGTAAAAGCAAGAATGTACTTAAATCTGAGTCTGAGACTCATTCAATATTTCTACGATTTCTGAAAACAACAATTTGAAGTCAACATGCTTGTTGAAGACGACGACAAGAAGTTTCTTTACTTATCAGAATCCATTTTTGTACCGATAAGTACGCCTCGCCAACTTTCAAGATTCTGGATGTAAACCTCAGTTTGGATCATGTCAGGCAAGATAGATTTTTGGGAAATCTAATCACCGGTTCAAAATAAATGAGGTAACTTAATGAATTACGTAGAATAAAACACTATAGAAAAACTATTTTTTGCATAATTTTGACGATATGATAGTATCCTGTGAAATTTTGTCGATTCAATGTCGAAAGACACGCGCTCTGTTTTCCTAAATTTTTATCCTCAGTTTTGCTTTCTTTGCTCGTAAAATTCTATTATATAAAGCAAATAGATCAGGCGTAGCTATGTTCTGTACTCTGATGAAACACTCCTGAAGCTGTAAAACACGAAAAAAGTTATAGAAAGCACGAGCCGTAGCTGCGCCTGATCTATTTGTTAAATGAACAGCTGATATTGCACTTACACACCAGTGACTGTAACTCTAAACATACGACATACGTTGCAATTTGAGGCGATTCGAAGCAACTTGCCAGAAAGCGGCCTTGACTTGCATGAAGTCTTTGGTCAGTCATTGGAGTGCAATTTCAATATCAGCTATTTATAATAGTTTGTAGACTGAAAATTAATCCGCAAATTGCTTCCCTCCTCTATACTAGATCCTTTGAATTGCATGATTTCACCCATTCCAGTCATTCCCTTGAGAATGGTTTAAAAAGAGAATGCATAATAACGATGCGGTAGCCATGTTAAATGAATGAACAAGGTCTGATGCGAAATCGTTTGTTAAAGTCCATCCAAGATGACTGCCGTGACACACGCAACTCAGCAATACTGACTTATCATGAGGCGACATGTACACTTTGCATAATTCTAATAAAATCCCTAACCATCTTGTACTTACTGATAATTGCTGTATATATCATCAGCATTCGTGTAGTTAACTTTTAATACAGATTTTACAAAGTCAGCTCCACGTGTCATACCACTAGATAGGCTTGTTACATCAGTACTACCAGAATACCATTCAATATTCTGTATCGATCCATCTTGTACCTTGCATACCAAGTCTACCTGACTGTTGGTTGATGCTAGCAGAGTTTGGTTGGATAACTCTTTTATAACACTACTGGATGCTAAACAAGAAGCAATTGATTTAACGTTTCCAAGATACATAGTTTCACATTAACGATGACTGTAATAATAATGATGATGATGATGATATAATAGAGTGCAAACAATATATCCGTGAAATACAAATTACTAAATAGCAGAAAATAATGCTAATTAAACAATGATAATTCAATGACAATTGAGGATAGTTAATGTTAAAATAAGAGTACTGAATAACTCACCTTTCACAACAACTTCATACACTTCTACTCGTAGAGCTTTGTAATAGTGCCACCTTGTAGGTATAAATCTAATCAGTTTTGCCTGGACAGGGATATCAAGAACATTCTTGACAACAGTATTTATATCTGTGTTACCAGGGAATAGCTGTTTACAAAAAAAGACAAGCACTGAAAACTTGTAGATCTACAAGCAAACGTTAACTACGAAAAATCGATTCAATAACTTGTCAACACAATTTAAAAAGAGTGAAAACAGGCACGAGTTTTGGTTTTTGTCTTTTGATTTTTGACTTCATTATATTTGACTTGTTTGTTGCTATGAAACAAAACCAAAAATGAGAACATTCATCTTTTACAAAACATTTTAATTAACTAAATAATTAAAGAGCGCATTTGATAATTGTATTTTATGAACCTATTTTTTTCTGGAACTATATGTCGGTGAGATTGCATTTTGAAATGTAATAAATGTAGCAGTGATATACCTTAGGTGAAGAGTCACGTGGGTAAACAGTCCATATATTGTTATCAATAGATGTGGATATCTTGTATTGTGTTGTCCATTCTTTTGCACCAGGATTGACAGCATTACCCTGCGTAGCTATTGCACAAATATCAACCGCTGTACCCAGGTCTATCTGTAGATAGTCATCGGGATTGCCATTTCCTTTGGGTTGCCATGTACCTTTAGTATTCAGGCGTGCACCATAAGCAACATAGCCCTTATGAATTATAGAAGTTGCTGTAAAACTGCTATCTGGTATGACATTCTTGTTTGCGACACCAATAGGGACACAGGTATCTTGACAACCTATAAATAAGAAAAAAAAACCTGTTCTTAAATTATCAAATGTTAATCCTCGAAGATACATTTTGACAAAGATCCTGTGTCTTGGTGTAAGTACTAAGGATGGCATTGATTGAGTTAGCACTAAGGATGCATTACATGTTATACGTTGGGGACTGACTTCCCCCAGGTTCAGTTTGTCCACGTTTACGAGAAGACCGAGAAAATAGAGAGATTAAACGAACCACGTACATTGGAAGAAGCAGATGACAAAGAGGATCGTGACCTGCCTTTTTTGTCCACGGCGTTGGCTTTTCAATGCGAGGCTGAGTCATTTAGCGTTCACTGTAAACGCAAATGCTAAGTAGCACATAGATTGAACATTGCTTCCACTCGTGGCATTTCTTTTTTGTATCATCAAGCACTTGTGGCTTGCCTATGTGTACTTTGTAACGCTATTTAAGTTTTGACTTGCGTGTCGTTTGACGTGCGAGGACTTGGGAATATTTGGAACGTGCTCAAATTCGATCGCGAGTTAATGCAAATTTTGTCTCGTTTGAATAGCAATACACTAGAGACATCAAATACACAAGAGAATTGAGACAAATGACTTTGCATAATAGCTTTTAATTACTTTATTACTTCAAATCAACCTTCATTGTTTCTTTCAATGAAGGTTCATTTGAAGTAGAGTGCTTACAATATATCCATGAAAACCTTTGTAAGAAATTGCACAAATTTGCACAATTTTGTCACTAGACTATTTAGTGTTAAGAAGTATATAAGCGAGCCGTGAAGGTACCTCTTGCACGTGCAAATGTACAAGAGCAACAAGTTTGTCAGGTCTAGTACTAGGCTAGACTAAGTCGTGAAGCAAGTCCGGATGGATGCATCTAGTTACTTTCAGCTGAGAGCGTATCACTTTTGGTTAGTTTTGTTAATGTTATTGCGTTTGACTCATCTCTTGTCTCTGTTGTCCTTGTTGTATTTTTGCAGTGTTTGACTCATTTTGTTTGGAAGAAAGCGGGATTTGTGAATAAAGCTAAGGGTGCGTTTGACTCGTTTCTTGTGTCTGTTGTCGTTATTTCAATTTTTCTGTGTTTGACTCGTCTTTTGTGGGAGAAACGGCGGGAGTTTTGAATAAAGCTAAAGGAAAGCGGGATTTGTGAATAAAGCTAAGGGTGCATTTGACTCGTTTCTTGTGTCTGTTGTCGTTATTTTAATTCAGCTGTGTTTGACTCGTTTCTTGTGGAAGAAAGTTGGAATTATTAAATTAAGCTAAAGATACGTTGAGCCATTTCTGGTGTGTGTTGTCGTTACCTTAATTTAGCTGTGTTTGACTCGTTTCTTGTGGAAGAAAGCGGGAATTATTAATAAAGTTAAGGGTGCGTTGAGCCATTTCTGGTGTCTGTTGTCGTGACTTACATTTAGCTGTGTTTGACTCGTTTCTTTTGGGAGAAACAGCGGGATTTTATGAATAAAAGCTATTATGCAAAGTCATTTGTCTCAATTCTCTTGTGTATTTGATGTCTCCAGTGTATTGCTATTATAAGAAAGTTCTGGTTCAATGGTAGTAACTAAATAACAACTAAATAGCAACTAAATAGGCACAAATAACTTGATCTTATTTCACAGACATATGAAATGCACTCTATTATGCGCTAAATAGTTAGTAGTTGTTTCACGGATATATGGCGTGCACTCTAATCATATAGATTATGCATTAGCTAAGGGATATAGAATGCTAAGGGTTTTTTTTGCGAAGGCACAGCTCAAAGTCTTTTGATATTAAGACAAGGTAACTTCTTTATCTCGCTTATGTTCGACCCCCTATAGGTTATTAATATTAACGCAATTCGACCCAGACTTTCAAAGAGCGCGGATTTTAGTCAGGTAACAACGCAGAAAATATATTGAAAATCTTAGATTTGTTTAAAAAAATATTTTTACAAGAAAATCTTCTTTTAAAAATTGTGATGACTCGCGCGCTAGGTCTTATAGGGAATTTAAATAAGATAAAAGATAATTATGTTAAAAGAATATTACTGAGTAAATGCAAAAGTGGAGAGTACTCAGAAAAAAAAATCCACCGCGTTCAAATCAACTTGCCTTTGCTATCTCAGCTGACCGGCCAAGACTTAATGGCCTTTAAATGCAATGAAATCTATTGGTCTTTTACATACTGTTAATATGCTATGTAATGTATAAAGAACGAGAGAGAGTGTTTTATCGGATATAAAGATCCGAGCCGTAGGCGAGGATCTTTATACCGATAAAACACTCTCTCGAGTTCTTTATACGGCTTAAAAAACTCCAACACATATTAGAGTGGTTCTCTAAAAGAAATTCAAAAATATCTTCATTTATCTTGGAGAAAATCGAGGTTAAAGTTTATGTAAATTAGGCCGAATCTTTATCAGATTTAAAGACACTCGTCACGGTGGCGATTTTCATTGTGTTTGCCTTATGAATTATTAATGAGTTTTTTAAGTGTTAATAAAGCATTGTTCTCATCAATTCATTGCTATTTTTTAGACTTTTTGTATTTCACACACATATATACAATTGTTCTGATATAACTAGAAAATTTTATTAATTATACAATAGGGATGTTATTGAATATTGTGAAATGCATCAGTGTCAGTCGAAAACGTGTGTGTGGCTGCTCAGGTAGTAGAGATTGTCGGGTCAGCAGCCACACAGAGGAATATATTTGGATTTTATTTTGACCAAGAAATTAGCTCATGTGATTACTCAACTAAAAATAAAACTGATGTAATTACTCAGAAGGAGAGTATAGTAAATATAGATAATTAAAGTAATATATAAAGGTAATAGTAGCTGAATTAGTTTATACTTTTAAGATTGATATTAATTTTCAGGATATATTAGATAACAATCTCTTTCTTTGCATTAAGAAATTAAAATATTACCCCCCTAGCTCTCCATGCCAGGGCCATTATTTAACACCGTTGCCCCCACTCCCATTTTAGAACCCCCTCCTACTAATTATATTGCACATTCCCTAATTTACATTCCACGTACAATCAAACTATTTGATCCCTAACATGTTCTATGATGAAAAACCTAATGACATAATAGCACATTCGAAAACTACATTTACTCAGCTTTCAGAAAAGATATAATTTTTTTCAGTAAAAACATATAGTAAAGACTTCGTGCTGTTGAAGCCTAAATAGTGGTGCCAAACCTTGATGGCTTCTTGAAATCTACTGTTTATCTCAAAGGTTGTTTATTATCACAATTATGTTTTTTTCATTTGATATACACAATTATATCTTTATGTCTAAACTTATTTAAATAGATTTGATGAGGATGCAAGTGAACAACCCTAGGGCGTTACATTCACTAGCGCTTACAACTTAAGACAGAGGAAGGGAAAAGAAATTTGTGTAAGATGGAAGAGTTAATTATAAAACTATCTGTACAAAAAGGTATATAAATTGTCAAAAATATGCACCTCATTGTAAAAACATTGTCATATAAAAAACAGATGTTAAATTTTTTATGGCAAATTAGTGAATTTATCAAAAAGGAATAAATTATCACTGACATCAGATTCGTCAGATTAGTCCTGTTTGTGTTGATATATCGAGTAATAATTATTGGCAGGGGTCATAATTACGCGTTCTATATCCTGGCTCAAACGTATCTAAATAATTATTGACGTCAGTGGAAGTAAGGCCCTCTCTGGACTTGAAAAAAAGTTTTAAATCAGATATTTCCCTACGATATTCTAAAGGCAATAAATTAAGTTTAGACAGTCTCTCATTATAAGTCATGTTGTGAGGATAGTTCAATATAAATTTGGTTTGCTCTTCTTTTAACGTGTTCCAAAAGTGCACGGTGCTTGGTAGTATAAGGCGACCACAAGCTGCTACCATATTCAAGCTTTGGACGAACTAGCGCACGGTAGAGGAGCTTTCTAATGGTGGAGTCCTGTACGTCCCAGAGAACTCTTTTGAGGAGACCAAGAGTCTTATTAGCTTTTGCAACAGTGACCTCTGTGTGCCTTGACCAGGACATATCGTTAGACACTGTGATTCCAAGGTCTGTGATGGATGATACGCATTCAAGTTGTCGACCATCAAAGGTGTAATTCCAGCAAGCAGAAGGAGTTTTCTTTTTGGAAATGTGCAGCACTTTGCACTTTGTTTCATTGAAATCCAATGACCAGTCCCGACTCCACTTGAGTAAGCAGTCTAGGTCACTTTGAAGAAAACACTCGGCACCAGGCTGGTCCATAGCACGATATACTTTAGAGTCATCCGCAAAAAGGGCGATGGTTGAGTTGGAACAGATGTAGTCAGGAGCATCGTTGACGTACACAAGGAACATAAGAGGGCCAAGGATTGACCCCTGTGGCACGCCAGATGTCGCGGGAAGCCATCCAGAAACACAGCCATCTATGACAACTCTTTGTTGCCTGCCAGTAAGATAGCTTTGGAACCAAGAAAGTAGTGATCCATTGATGCCAAACATTTCCAAATTAATTCGTTTGATAACAAGTCTTTTTTGAATGCATCATTATCGATTATTAGCAGCACAAACCCAGCATTGAAGCTTGTTGCTTTGAACCGTGGAGTTTTTAAAATAAGTGTATATTTAGTCAGTGTATATATGTAAAGGGAAACAATACTAGGGATATCATTCCAGATCTTAGCTAGCAACGGCGTATTTAACGCCAAATTTGCCATAATTCAAATTTTGTCTTGGTAGGAAGAGGCTCTTATTTCTGTTTCACAGACTAAGTTAAAATCACTCTATTTAATGGGTTAGGCAAAACCACTCGAATACCGTAGAGTTTGAAGAATTAAGCATGATTAATCAACCATTTTGTAATTACAGACCGATAAGTTGCTATTTTTATTACATGGCGTCATGCTTTATCAGTAAAGACCTTAAGATTGACGTTTACGGCAAACCGCTAACGACAAACGGCAAAAATTGACTTTGATTTTGATTTTATATTTTACTCTAATCCTTAAATGAATCCAACAAGCAAATAAAGAACAAATCTCTTAATGACGAAAATACAACTATCTTCACTTAAGTGTACAAACGGCTGAGGACAGACGACTAAAGTTTGCCGTTTGACGGTTGCCGTTTGCCATAAACGTCAGTCTTAAGGTCTCTAGTGTACATGATTCTATGCACACGCAACTTTATCTATTCATCCTATTCAAAACTTTCCACAACGGAAAAGGATAAACTATAGAGTGCATTTCATATGTCTGTGAAATAAGATCAAGTTATTTTTGCCTATTTAGTTGCTATTTAGTTGGTATTTAGTCACTAGCATTGAACCAGAACTTTCTTATAATAGCAATACACTGGAGAAATCAAATACACAAGAGAATTGAGTCAAATGACTTTGCATAATAGCTTTTAATTACTTTATTACTTCAAATGAACCTTCATTGTTTCTTTCATTGAAACAGACTTTCTACACATCCGTGTATTATTATTATAAGAAATTTCTGGTTCAATAATGCTAGTGACTAAATATAAACTAAATTAAATAGCAACTAAATAGGCACAAATAACTTGATCTTATTTCACAGACATATGAAATGCACTCTATTAAGATAACGAAAACAAACTCAAGTGCAAGCTTCAGCAAACTGCATGAATGCTGAATCCTTATTGAGAAGTAGCACTTGTAAAGTTTCATGACACTTATCTCAGCTCGTTTCGCTTCTTACTGCTATGCCACGGTAATCCAGTGTTTATTGTGAAAAATAATTTAATTTGCGGTTTGGCGATTTTAGTCTTCTTTCTAGAAACAAACTCTTCCGACACAGTTTCGCAAAGAAAGCACTTAAATCATAGAACAAACAAATAAACCAACAAACCAACCAACCAACTAACTGGCTTACTGACTAACTAACTAACTAACGAACTAACGAACTAACGAACTAACGAACCAACCAACCAACCAACCAACCAACCAACCAACCAACCAACCAACCAACCAACCAACCAACCAACCAACCAACCAACCAACCAACAAAAATCCCGAATCCCGCAAAAATCGCTCGATTTATTTTCTTTCTTTTTTCTTCATAAAATAGATCCTTTTGTAGCTAGAAATTCTTTTTTGAATAAATTTTGATTTTTTAAAGCCGTCTTTATATTTTTCTTCCCCCACGTAAGAAAAAATGACAAGGCAGGAGTGTTCAGCGACTGCCCGTCCCGACTGCCTCTGATCATTACCCTCAAAAAGCACTTTCATTATTCTCCAATCGACACAAATCCCCGTCCAGTTTTTGATCAATAACTATTCTTGCTTGTGTTAAAATTTCATTCTCCAAAGAAAATTACTTCCCGAGATATTTTGGTCACAACATCAAAGCAATCCAACCTACCAAACTACGGTACTTGCTCCGAGGATACCAACGGAATTGCCTCGCTTTCGTGAGTCCATAATTGAACCTAAGCCGGGAGGGCACCGATCAAATGCCTCGCTTTCTTGATAACTTAGGTTTGAGTAAATGACGTCATTTGCATACAATTTAGATGCTATCCTTGATAATTTTGACTCTCTCTTTTGAATATAAATAAAATATGTTGCTGTGTGATTATAGGAGCTATAAAGCTAAGTTCAACCGAGTTTCAAGTCATTTAAATAGGCCATTTGTATGGCGTCATTTTACTACAACTACCAGAATGCTCTACGAATTTTCTTTCTTACTCAGATTTTGATTCCCTTTTGAGCATATTCGAACAATTGGCACTAATTATTTTACAAAATTAAAGAAAGTGGGCAAAGCATTCTGGTAGTTGTAGTATATATATGACGCCATCATGCAAAGGCCTATTTCATCGTCGTCCCACTTTAAGTAAATGCGTTTTTTAATCTATAATGGAACCACTGCAAAAGATATCCAAGTTGAGTCCCGTTCTACTTAACTAGCAATATTCCGACTGCTTACTAATTCGAAACCGAAATAATTACAACACAAGTTAAAATATCACGACTGATTTACTTTCTCGTGATGGGGGACTTCCAGGTTACAGTTGTAAAATATTTAATTCTATGCCCAAACGTACACAATATAACTTCCAAAAAAGTGCAAAACTTACTATATCTGCCACTCTAGAACGGAACAGCCTGGGCAGCCTGTGAGATAAGTTCTTCCAAAATGTCTTCCCGAATTTCGATACGCTGCAGACAGTCAGTTACATTTGTCATTAACATAATACTAAGGTAAAGAGATACAGACAGCATTCAATTTAAAATGATGAAAGTAACTACTATATAATCTATTGCACGGAAACATGAAGGGTTTTCCCATAAAGCGGAGTACAGTAGACAGCACTCAGTGCCTGTGTGAAAACCCTAAACCAGTCCACTACAACAACAACAACACACACTTTATTGTACCCTCAGTCTTACTACATACATATTAACTAAAAAATATTAAATGTTTAGGGGTAGAGTGCTTACAATATATCCGTGAAAACTTTGCAAGGAATTGCACTAATTTGTACAATTTTAACAATAGAAAACAAAGGATTTCGCGCTATTTTGTACAGTTTAGTTTGCTAACTTTTTCACGGATATATTGTAAGCACTCTACCAACCTCCCAAAATAACTTGAAAGCTAAAAATGCTTGAAAGTTGGATTGCATTAAGAATTTAAAAATTGTTATTGGGTCACGGTTAATATACATAGATAATTTTGTTTAAATAGACTATCACAGGTACTATACATATATACATTTGTTATTTATAAATAGTTGCAAACAATAAATAAGATAAATAGGATTAATAATTACAAATATAATTACATTATTGTTCACTGTTAACAGTTTCCTAATATATACTACTGCCTTGCTGTGATAGAGTAAGTCATATAAAATGCATAGTATGAGGTCTTTCTCAGAAACTGAACTTTTCCACGTTTTTCACTTTCTACCAAAGAAACACTAAAAAAGAAAATCTGCCATGCAAACGAACTTCCTGAAGGGTGCACAAAAGAATTTTTGGATCAAAACTGTGACGCAATTTGATAAGACCATATTGCCCTAACATTATTTCGTAAATTCTTGCGCCATTTATAAACAATTGGTGACGACAAAGTTTGACCTAAACATGAATTGCTTTTGTTTTATTATAACGTACGTGTATATCGATCTTGTGAGTTTGTTTCTTTCTCTGCCGCGACAAGAATAGATTGAAATGGCTTTGAGTTCTGTTGCTTCAACAAAACGGAAATTCTTATTCGTACAAACTTTGTTTTTACCTCTTGTTTTATCATTTTATAGAGCACGAATTTCGGTAATAGTGATAAAGCAAAAAGGTGTATTTGAATCTGGATACATGTTTCAAATGTTTGTGAGCCAGCTTTGTTGTAACTTCGTATATCATCTTCTGCTAGCGCCTGAGGCTCAGTCTAAAAATGTTCTTTATTGCTTGGCTGGCTGCATCATTCACAACTTCGTAGGAATATTACCTGGTTTATAGCACATTTTATTTACTCAGTTCCCCACAAAGTAATACTATATATATTTTCTATTTTCTCATCCCCTATTCCTGTAGTACACTCACGAGATTAATATTGTTTTGAGACATATATTCATTAATATTATCATTATTCATTATTCATCGATGTCGAGTATATGATACAGCTCAACGGAAATTGAAGTGCTTAGCACATTCCATGTGCATAATTTTAGAATCATAACTATTTTTGAATAAATATATTTTAGTGACTTTTGCTCAACCCATAAACTAATGACATTAGGATATGCTGGACACCGGGACCATCCATGTGCCGTTCTCAATTCAAAATCGAGTTAAACCATATAATGAGGCTGCCTCTCGTGTGATGAATGCCTAGGACATTCTAAATTGAACCAGCTGTTTACTAAAAGCAGAACTGTCCTTGTATTTGATTGTAACAATTTGGTACGGCTTATCGCTGATGGGCATTGGTAAAACTTATTCCCATTGCTTTTGACTAAAAGCGTCACGTATAATTTTTGTTTTGGGTGTTAAATGAATAGCTCTGCATTGCTAAAAGCTGATGAGCGATTTGCCCGTAGTTTGCAAGTATGTGACCAGAGTGGTTTTCATTTGACCACGAAGGAATAGACAAACTAATAGTTGGCAGTAAACTCTAAAACCATTGTTTTCTTTTGTTTCTTATCAACTACTACAAACTAAATAGTCATTATTCTTTCACGGTCAAATGAAAATCACTCTAGTATTCTTTTGTGTCTATTAAACTATTATGTACTAACATTCAGTTTTTATTTCGCGGTTTTTTTGCGCACTATTTTTATTGTTGTCTTTTATATCTTCATGACCATTACATATGTACACTGACCTTGTTTCACGGGTTAAATTAAATCGTGCCAAGACACGAAGAAGATGGGGCTTTGCTCTAGTTTAGCCAAAAAAGTAACACATAATAACAGATAAAAATATAGAATATCACATCCTTTTTCTTGGTAGTCTCTTTAGTGCCGTAGCACAATTTCATTGAAGCGAAACGAATCTTGAATTGAATATTTTGTCTTAGGGGAAAAATCACTTGATTGAAAATATCACAAAGATCTTTGCACAGATCGAACTTTAATTCGAAATTTAGATATGAATATGATATCGAAGTTATTGGTAATCACATGAAAAGAAATCAGTCAGTTAATTCAAAAATAAAACAAGCCAAAGGTGACTAATTCTCCTTTGTTGTCACATTATGGTAAAATTTCAACCTGGAAACACTATTCATTAACATAGCCAGTGTATCGGGATATCAGCACTACATAACAATGTTTTATTGACTTACCTTCAACTTGTAGCAGCAGTAAGACTACGATTATTACACGGAAGTATTTAAGTTCACTGTCGTCCATAATTGCATCTAGAATATATTGTATTGAGCCTCGTTTTGATTACGTCATCAGTAAATACCAAACCTCGTTGTGATGCCATCGTGAGTAGGTATCAAACCTCGTGTATGTTCATAACGCGCAAAAATAACATGAGAGCATTGGCAAAGATCCAATTAGCTTTCTTACATGTACAAGTGCGTTATGACTCACAAATTTTCCGGGATCAAAGTAGTTTCTATTTTTAATCAGCCGAGGACACAGAACCTAAGGAATGAGTAAAAAGTGAATATAGAAACAGTTAAGCCGTAGAGGTAGTAACTACCCCAAAAAGCTTTACGTACCATGGCCATGAGTTAAAAATACCAGCACTACCCTTCATGCGACTGATGTTGAAACTCTTCTGCTTCTGTTTTGATTTCCCATAATATTTATTCGTGAATCTTCTGCTTCATAAAGACAATAACAAAATAAAAGGTTATCCTGAATGATTGGAAATACAGGGTCCCCTATACCTTTTGCGTGAAACGTGAATGGCTGATTTATTTTCACGTGAAACGTGATTTAAAGTCTAAAATCTCTTTGCAAAGGTATCAATAAGGGACGAATAAGGGAAATCAAAACAGAAACATAAGAGTTTCAACATCAGTCGCATGAAGGGTAGTACATGGATTTGAAAAGTGAAGGATAGGCTCTACTTTGACTACTCGTGGCACATAGAGCTATTCTTTATGCTAACTTTACGACTCAACCTTCCAGTTAAATGAACTATTTATTTTCAGCTCTTAGCTTGTAAAATACTGTGTCCCGTACCGAGCCTCTACAAGTGTGTTATATATAAATAAATCAATGTATTTGCAGTCCAGACTAGATTAACCAACTTTCAGTGATTTCTTTGAGTTATCGAAGGCTCAAAAATTGTTTCTCATAACCCGCAAAGTCATAAAGTACATGAATGATTTTTTTTCTCACGATATGTAAACGAGACTCAATACAACCCTGCGTGGCTGGCTCTAAGGAGAGGGGAGAGGGAGGGGAACCCACTTTCTCTTCTCCTCCTCCCCTTCTCTTCCCCTCCCCCTCCCTCCCCCTCCCCTTCCCCTCTCCTAGAGCCAGTTACGCCGACTAACTCGATACCTACACGAAAGCATCAGAGCGAAGCTTGGTATTTACTAATGATGCCATCATAACGAGGTTCGATACATTAAATTCTTAGCTTAGACGCAGTGATGGACGACAGTGAGCTTAAATACTTCCGTGTAATAATTGTAGTCTTACTGCTGCTACAAGTTGAAGGTAAGTCAATAAAACATTGTTATGTAGTGCTGATATCCCACTGCATTAGGCTTTGTCAATGAATTGTTTCAGCTTTAAATTTTACCGAAATATGACAACTGTTCGTCGCTTTTCACTTGTTTTATTGTTCAATTTAATAACTGATTTCTTTCTTAGTTGCACCTTTTTTACCTAATAACGTTCTTCTTATTTTAAATAGTGAAATAGCATTCATATAATGAAATAACTATGAATGCATTGTGATATTTCAAACAAATGCAGCTGCTCATTTTGTAAGACATCGCATGTTTTTGTTTCGCTTCATTGAAATATTGCTGTCATAAATAGACCTTTCTCGAGTTTGTTCTTTTACCACTGTAAAATTAGACAAAAGATGTACTGGCGCAGGCTTAGTCTCAAGTCAAGGTATATTATTCCTAAATACCAGCAGCGAGAAAAACAAAATGTTCTCAATGAACAATTCACATTCCCGGAGTTTCCCAAAACTCATTACGATTCAGCACGCGCAAGCGAGGTCAAGGAAAAAATTATCAAAGCAAGCCTTAGATATACTGGAAAAATTCACCAAAAAACGAGTATAGCACCTACAAGGAGGGCCACAAGTTTATCAGTGTCAACTGTTTGGTGTTACCCTCAGAAAATAAAGTTGGTTATTATTATTATTATTATTATTATAAATTCTGATAAAAGTTTATAACAGGATTTTGGTCAAGGAAATTATCAAAAGTTTCTACTTCTTCTGAAATGACATAATCCAAGAGACCATAATACTAAGAGAGCGAAACTCAGTATTGATGTCTGTGCGATGTTCGTGGCACCTAAGGCTATTTTTAGTAACTTCGCCATCGCGCGCGCAAGGCTCTTAAAAAATAGAATTCAAACTGTCCCGTTCACGCGCACGTCAAAAATCAAATTCTATTGGTTGGGGGCCTTGCGCGCGCGATGGCGAAGTTACTAAAAATAGCCTCAGGCGCCACGAACATCGCACAGACATCAATACTGAGTTTCGCTCTCTTAGTATTATGGTCTCTTGCATAATCAACGTTTTTCTCATGTAAATGCAAGAGTTCCCAATAAATACCATCATTTCTTAATATTTTTGCCCCCTGACCTCGCTTGCGCGCTCAAAATCGTTAAGAGTTTTGGGAAACTCCGGGAAGGTTAATACAAAACTGGATTTTAATGTCTTTAATCCCATGGGTCTTTCTTGAAAGGAGGCTAACCCTGCATAAACTAACTGCGCCTTTTGTCGAGAAGTACAGCGGTTTCGAGCGAATATGGAAACTGGACTATCAAGATTCTATAATTCCATTCGTTATGCATATGTAGTGATTTTTTCTTGTCTTTCTCCTTCTCTATTTTTGTCTTATAGAGTGGTTTTATTTAGCCAGTGGAAAAAAAGTGAATGTGCATGTATATTGAAGGACCTTCCACACGTGCAAAAATATTCTATGAAAAAATGACCAAATTCATGGTGAATTACCAATAACTTTGATATCATATTCATATCTAAATTTCGAAATAAAGTTCGATCTGTGCAAAGATCTTTGTGATATTTTCAATCAAGTGGCTTTTTCCCCTAAGACAGAATATTCCATTCAAGATCGACTCGCGTGTTTTCGTTCCGCTTCAATGAAATTGTGCTATATGGCACTTAAGAGACTATCAAGAAAAAGTATGTGATATTCTAGATTTTTATTAGTTATTATGTGTTACTTTTTTGGCTAAACTAGAGCAAATAAAAGCCCTATCTTCTTCGTGTCTTGGCACGATTTAATTTAACCCGTGAAACAAGGTCAGTGTACATAAGATGTAGTGGTCAGGAAGATATAAAAGAAAACAATGAAAATAGAGTGATTGCAAAAAAACCGTGAAACAAAACTTGAACTGTTAGCGTGTAATAGTTTAATAGTCACAAAAGAATACTAGAGTGATTTTCATTTGACCGTGAATGAAAAATGACTATTTTAAAATGACACGCACGTCAGGAAGATGTGAAGCCCTCAATATGGTTGGATTGATTATAGTATGACGCATATAGTTTTCAGCGCCGTGTATCCAGACAAGTGTTTTAGCATGGCTATTTGTAATACTAAGTAAAAAAGAAGGGAAAAGAAATATTAAAACGCGCACCATACCATACGTCATTTTTGAAGCCAAACGGTACAATTTTGAGGGCTTGTAATATTATAAATTCTACCTCAATTAAACCATCTCAAACTTTAGAATCGTGTATTTCAAACACGTTTTATGACCACGCAAAAACAAAATTCGCTTCATATGTACATTAAATGCTCTAGGGATATCAAATTAACAAATAACATTTTTACCCTCTAACGAATATATATAATGGTTTTGTTTTTATTCAAGGTTGTCAAGATACCTGTGTCCCTATTGGTGTCGCAGACAAGAATGTCATACCAGATAGCAGTTTGACAGCAACTTCTGTAATTCATAAGGGCTATGCTGCTTATGGTGCACGCCTGAATACTCCAGGTACATGGCAACCCAAAGGAAATGGCAATCCTGATGAGTATCTACAGATAGACCTGGGTAAAGGGGTTCTACTTTGTGCACTAGCTACACAGGGTAATGCTGTCAATCCTGGTGCAAAAGAATGGACAACACAATACAAGATATCCACATCTATTGATAACATTACATGGACTGTTTACCCACGTGACTCTTCACCTAAGGTATATCACTGCTACATTTATTACATTTCAAAATGCAATCTCACCGACATATAGTTCCAGAAAAAAATAGGTTCATAAAATACAATTATCAAATGCGCTCTTTAATTATTTAGTTAATTAAAATGTTTTGTAAAAGATGAATGTTCTCATTTTTGGTTTTGTTTCATAGCAACAAACAAGTCAAATATAATGAAGTCAAAAATCAAAAGACAAAAACCAAAACTCGTGCCTGTTTTCACTCTTTTTAAATTGTGTTGACAAGTTATTGAATCGATTTTTCGTAGTTAACGTTTGCTTGTAGATCTACAAGTTTTCAGTGCTTGTCTTTTTTGTAAACAGCTATTCCCTGGTAACACAGATATAAATACTGTTGTCAAGAATGTTCTTGATATCCCTGTCCAGGCAAAACTGATTAGATTTATACCTACAAGGTGGCACAATTACAAAGCTCTACGAGTAGAAGTGTATGAAGTTGTTGTGAAAGGTGAGTTATTCAGTACTCTTATTTTAACATTAACTATCCTCAATTGTCATTGAATTATCATTGTTTAATTAGCATTATTTTCTGCTATTTAGTAATTTGTATTTCACGGATATATTGTTTGCACTCTATTATATCATCATCATCATCATTATTATTACAGTCATCGTTAATGTGAAACTATGTATCTTGGAAACGTTAAATCAATTGCTTCTTGTTTAGCATCCAGTAGTGTTATAAAAGAGTTATCCAACCAAACTCTGCTAGCATCAACCAACAGTCAGGTAGACTTGGTATGCAAGGTACAAGATGCATCAATACGGAATATTGAATGGTATTCTCATGGTACTGATGTAACAAGCCTGTCTAATGGTATGATGCGTGGAGCTGACTTTGTCAAGTCTGTATTAAAAGTTAACTACACGAATGCTGATGATATATACAGCAATTATCAGTAAGTACAAGATGGTTAGGGATTTTATTAGAATTATGCAAAGTGTACATGTCGCCTCATGATAAGTCAGTATTGCTGAGTTGCGTGTGTCACGGCAGTCATCTTGGATGGACTTTAACAAACGATTTCGCATCAGACCTTGTTCATTCATTTAACATGGCTACCGCATCGTTATTATGCATTCTCTTTTTAAACCATTCTCAAGGGAATGACTGGAATGGGTGAAATCATGCAATTCAAAGGATCTAGTATAGAGGAGGGAAGCAATTTGCGGATTAATTTTCAGTCTACAAACTATTACAAATAGCTGATATTGAAATTGCACTCCAATGACTGACCAAAGACTTCATGCAAGTCAAGGCCGCTTTCTGGCAAGTTGCTTCGAATCGCCTCAAATTGCAACGTATGTCGTATGTTTAGAGTTACAGTCACTGGTGTGTAAGTGCAATATCAGCTGTTCATTTAACAAATAGATCAGGCGCAGCTACGGCTCGTGCTTTCTATAACTTTTTTCGTGTTTTACAGCTTCAGGAGTGTTTCATCAGAGTACAGAACATAGCTACGCCTGATCTATTTGCTTTATATAATAGAATTTTACGAGCAAAGAAAGCAAAACTGAGGATAAAAATTTAGGAAAACAGAGCGCGTGTCTTTCGACATTGAATCGACAAAATTTCACAGGATACTATCATATCGTCAAAATTATGCAAAAAATAGTTTTTCTATAGTGTTTTATTCTACGTAATTCATTAAGTTACCTCATTTATTTTGAACCGGTGATTAGATTTCCCAAAAATCTATCTTGCCTGACATGATCCAAACTGAGGTTTACATCCAGAATCTTGAAAGTTGGCGAGGCGTACTTATCGGTACAAAAATGGATTCTGATAAGTAAAGAAACTTCTTGTCGTCGTCTTCAACAAGCATGTTGACTTCAAATTGTTGTTTTCAGAAATCGTAGAAATATTGAATGAGTCTCAGACTCAGATTTAAGTACATTCTTGCTTTTACAACGTTGAGTGAAGACTGTAGCTCCTCGACAAACATCCAACTAATACTCGATCGAAAAAGCTCACAAATTATATTTTACAGCTCCAAAAGTTTTGGTTCCAGTTTATAGAAGACGTCAGCTTTGCCTTGAAACCCACAACCTGAAGGTCATTTACATTTGCTGTCTTTTTTTCCGTGTTATTTGCGTAATCAACTTAAAGCAAAGAGGTTTGCTTTTCTTTCATAGCATTACCTTTTCCCGCCGTTTGGGTGTACAAACGCGCGCGTCCGCTAATAGAAAATGGCGGGAATTTTCACTTGTTTGGACTTGGTCGCAGGGATTGTGCAATAAAGGAATAAATTTTCTTGTGTTTACTGAAGAAATTTTTGCTTATTTTGCGAATGAAATAGGCTTGAAGGACTCAAAACAAAGATTGTGAGTAAAAGATTTTGATTTTGTGACGTCACTTCTATTATCTGAACTCTGATAAAGTATGGCTAATTGACCAATCAGATCGCGCGCTCGTAAAATTGTATTATATAAAACCTGATAATTTGCTTTGTTTCGATACTTTATGTTTATCTGTTTTCAGTTGTTTGAAAAGTTCATCATCTGTGACATGCAGAAAAACTTTCATATGCAGAGCCAGGAAACCAGGTTCATGTGCTTCTAAGGTTGCTGAAGTTAAAGTAATACTCGGTAATGCTCGTCATTGTTTGGAAATATCTATAAACGTTATAGCTATTGATTGCAACAATTTCTAGTTGTATCCTTTTTGACTATCTTTGACTGTTACTCATCGATCATTACCAAAGTGCAAGGATTGATTTGATCCGTCATATATTGGTTGTTACAGTGGTCAAATATTACTATTAATCCCTTTACCATGGAACCTCCATTCAGGTAACCGCACTTTTTTGTCAGACAAAGTGTCCCCTTATACGATTTCAAAGTATTGTGAAACATCCCTCGAGAAGAGGTTAAAATAACAGTTTCGAAACTTTGAAAAGTTGTCACATAAGTGGAAGTGTTTTCCACCTTCGGGAATGTGAAAAAGTGTTCCCTTAATGAAGGTGTTCCCTTTGAATACGTTGTGAGATCATGGAAAAATGCGTTTTCACAAGTGTCTTCTTGATATAAATCTATGTTTTTCTCATATGATGGCAATCCCCTGGTTGCAGACTACCCTTCAGCTCTATCATGGTATCTTGGTGACATATCAGTTAACTCAGTCAAAGTTACATGGACACAACCTGCTCCTAAGTCATCCCAGAGTGTAATCACATCATATGTTATACAATATAATACCAGTTCTGGGATAATACCAGTCAACAAATCACCTCCTGCTAACAGTTTTACCATATATGGTTTAACGACATGTACATACTATAATGTGAAGATCAAGGCGATCAGTAAACTTGGCGATGGACCATGGGATTCAAAGACTTTTAGGACACAATCTGAGTGTAAGTTTTATCAAGGAATGTTTTACTATCATCTCCACATTTGCTGAATTCTTTTCCATTAGAATCACAGACACATTTGAAAGAGCGTAAATGTATCCATGTAACGCTATTTTGTTGATATAAGTGAGGGTTATGGGCCTGAAGCGCGAGGGGTATGTGATATATACCCGAAAGCGCAGCTCTACCGAGATTAATACGCATATAGCCACGAGCTAAAAGCCGATGAAACACTTACTTTTTACACTGAGAAGGTTTTCAGGGGGGGGGGGGGGGGGGAGGGGGACTAAACCAAGGTAAACCCTCACTTTAACTAACTGCCATGTGACTAGGAATATATCAGGATATTTAATATACAATTTTACCATATACTTACTTCGATATCAACACAATATAGCGCGCAAATATGGAAGGCATCGGCCATTGATATCATTCACATGTGATGATATCAAAAACAACCAATCAGAGCGCAGGATTTCGATATCATCACATGTGATAATATCAGGTTGATTTTCCCGCCATTCAAGCTAAGTAAGCTACTACGTACTCGTTGTAACAACATAGCAGAACAAGGAGACAACTCTCGTTTTTCAACTGTAGAATCTATTGACGAATTTATAGAGGGCCAGGAAAATGCTAATACAAGAAGAAAAACAAGAAGTGATATGTTGGTGTTGGAAGAATTTCTGAAAACCGTGAAATTCGAGACAAGAGAAGTAGAAAACATACCAGCAACAGAGCTAAACGCTTACTTGAGCGAGTTCATTCTCAGCGTAAGAAAGAAACTCAAAATAATGACGAATACGAGCCCTGCACTCTTAAATCCTTCGTCTCAAGCTTCGAACGCTATTTGAAAAGTAAAGGTTACGGCTGGAGTATCCTTAATGATGCCGAATTTGAGCGTACAAGAAAAGCACTGCAGTCAAAACAACGAGATCTCAAAAAACAAGGGAAAGGCAACAAACCACATGCCTCGACGGCTTTGACTCAAAACCAAATCAAATTCTTGTATGAAAAACACCTTCTGGGACTCTCTTCGCCCGAAAGTCTACTGAATACTATTTGGTTAAATGATACTTTGCACTTTGGCCTTCGAGGCTGCAAAGAACACCGACTTATGTGCTGGGGAGACGTAAAGCTTCGACAAAACGAAAGTGGGGACGAGTATCTCGAATTTAACGAACGTCAAACAAAGACTCGGACCAGTGATAATTTAAGAGACATTAGGAAAATCACTCCTAAAATGTTTGCTGTTCCAGGCTGCGAGAAATGTCCTGTTACTGCCTATAAGTTTTACGCAAAGAAAAGACCAGTTGACATGAATGGAGACGACGCGCCTTTCTATTTAGCAACCAACACTTGTTCAGATTATTCTAGTGGAAAACCTTGGTTCAAGAAAGCCCCTGTTGGTCAAAACAAACTGAACGCACTTATGAAAACCATGGCAGAAAAAGCCTCCCATGGTCCAAATATTACAAATCACAGCGGACGAAAAACTATGATGCAAGCGCTTACAAACAACAACATTCCGCCGACAGATATCATTCAGCTTTCTGGGCACAAAAACCTACAAAGCGTTACAAACTACTCTGTAGTCTCTGAAAGCCAACAATTTCAAATGTCCAACACGCTTAGTCGTCATACAACTGGAGAATCTAATTCAAAAAACCTAGCCTGCCTAGCGGCCCTAAAAGGGAGGGGGAGGGGCTTAGGAAGAGAGGGGAAAAGGGGAGGGGGAGGGGGACTGGGAAGAAGAAGGGAGAGGGACTGGGGAGGAGGAGGAGAGGAAGGGCCTGCAGACAACCCCCAGGTTTTCTTGAAATTTCCGTTCGTATACGAACGAAAAATCCTGATTGGTCGAGATATAAGATACGTCAAACTTGATATAAACCAGTCGTGAAGGAGACAACTCAACGGCGGAGGATTTTGATCAAAAACTTGAACTAGTTCTAAGTTCTTTTAAAGAAAAAGGTATTAATTAAGGTATTGTTCTAAAGAAATTAATAAGATATTATTAATAAGAAAGGTTTGATGGCAATTCGAAAGAAGATGGATCTAAATCATCGATGTTTAGGTTTGCATCTAAACTTGAATATTCCTCGTTTGGATTCGTAAACAGGGACTTGCGACTCGCGGTTCGATAATGTGGTGAATTCACTCTTAAAGCCTTTTGTGCAGAGCTAGGACTTTTTCCGATCGGTGTTAGAAGAAGATTGGTGAACTTTCCGCTTCGTGGTTTTCCTCTCGGGAGTTTTTGCCGTTGCCTTCTTTGCTTTTCGAGATCAGTAAAATATCGTGGAACTGGAAGTAGTTATTGGTCTTTCGTAAGCAGGTACTACATACTAGCTGGGACAATTCAGGATGATTTTCTAATACAAATCCAACGGCGAGGAGACGATCTGCGAGAACACAATTAAAACCTTCTCTGTGGCATATTTTGAAGAGATTCGCAAAACTCTTGAACGACATACATCATTGTTGGTATTTTCTTGCTTTCTGCCTCTATAATTTTTACTTAAATTTTCCTTTAGTGTTTGACATGTTTTCACATGTGAAATGTTTTGGTTTTATGACAGTTCGCGGTTGTTAGTATTTACATTGTACGTTGACCTTGAAATGACCTCGCAATTTGATTGGATGGTTTTGACAAGTGTTACTTGAGGTTCGCAAGAAACCTGCATAATTAATTAGGGGGCGTTCCGAATAAACCTGGGTGATGTTTGCAGGCCCTTCCTTCGTTCCTCTCCCCCTCCCCTTTTCCCCTCTCTTCCTAAGCCCCTCCCCCTCCCTTCCCCCTCCCTTTTAGGGCCGCTACGCAGGCTAAAAAAAACAAGAAATGCTGACTGAAAGTCAAGAAAGTTTAGCGGCGAACAACAAACATGGCCAGCAAACATTGGCACTTTTTCAAGGAGCTGTGATTCATGGTGGACAGATATCGATATCTGTCAACAGTCTAAACCAATCGCCTACCATTCAAACCACAGGAAGAAAAGAAGAAAATCAAGAAGGAAAAAGAAAATACACACGACTAAAAGTACTGTCGGATTCAGAGGATTCGCTAGATTAGATTAGAGCATGTCCTGTTGACAAGCGACCACAAGCTCGCTTTGATAATTCATTTTCATCGATCTTCGCAATTTTTGATATTATCACTTTTAATATTATCATTTTTAAAATTGATCAGTTGTGCTTTTGCCTTTTGTTTTTAAAATAATTTAGCTCATTTGTAGCATGTAATTGTGATATTTTAGTAAAACTTCAGTCCAAAACGGCCCGGAGTTGACATTTCTATTTCGTTCTATGGTGCACTATTTGTTGTATGTTTTCAGCTCTTTTTCTTAAATTCTCAGTAATTATATGATAAAAAGAAAATTACACGGCGGCTTGAAGATATGGAAGTTTATCTTCTCGTGTTGAAAACAATATTTCACTCGTTCGCTGGCGCTCACTCGTGAAATATTTCTTTCCACTCGAAGATAAACTCCATATCTTCGCGCCACCGTGTAATATCCTCTATATATGAAATATTAGAGATATAAACACGCTTTGATTGGCTAGCCAGAATGTTTATATATAGAGGACAGATCAGACAAGATTCACGTTGAAACGTTGAAAAATATTTTATGAAAGCCATGTATAATGATCGCTTATGCAAGTTCCTGTATGCAGTGATATAAACACTTTTGAGGAAGTAGAGCACTCAGCAAGCAAACGCTCTTATGTACGCCTTGTGCCTCTTACCCTGATTTTCTTGTGCCCTTCATCTTCCACAGTATTTATATCGGACAGAAAACATATGCGCGCGTTTTATGTCGCTTAATTATCAACAATTAAACCATTTAGACATCCCAGGAGGGAAGATTCGTAAACTTTGTAATATTTTTCTTACTGTACCACAATGCACTGTTGTTGGTTGCGGTAGTGTTGGTGGTGGTGAAGAGGTGGTACTTTTTATCTTAAACTCTCCTCTGTTACTTGGTTTTCAGTACCCAAGAAAATCCCTTCAGGCCATGTTCAAGCCAGTGCAGTAACATCAACCAGTATACGTGTTTCCTGGAAGGTACGTGGTTGTTGTAAAGCCCCGTCTACACGAACAAATTTTCTATGACACATCTCTTTACTTCTGCAGATGAGAACAGTTGGACAAATGCATTTTTATATAAAATTTTGCAGTGTAGTCAGGGTGAATCCATTTGTCATAGAAAGATACGGTGGCAGTGTTAATTTCAACTGTACACTGACTTCTTAAGGCGACTGACGCTATACGTTGGCAAAAAGTATTAAAAGATCCTTGTTTTGAAACTTTTCTTATGTAAAATACAATGTTCAAAACAACAACAACAACAACAACAACAAACTTGGGTGTCCCGATGTCGTTTTCGAGATAATCAGCTTTGAATGCATGCCTTTTTACGAGTTTTTAGAACAAAGATGGCACTACTGGAAGTCGTCATTCAAAAATTCAAAAATCACAAGATATAATCGTTCTACCAGGACTATAATTACACAAATATTAGCCAGAAAAAATAATCTACATAATGGTATAAGTATTTTTGATGTAATATCAATGAAATACCTTCGAAATCAGTTCTTGACTTTTGTATCGTGCCTCCTATTCAAAATTCATAATCTGTCCCGGGTTTCCCCTGGGATTCAAAACCTACATTAAACAATGGAAATAGGGTGTGGTTAGTTTATCATAGATACAAAAATCCATCTTTTCGTAGGTTAGAGTATTAATCTTTTTCGTCAGCGGATTTGATATCAAGCTACTTTTTCGAATGATTACAAAAAACAAACAAACAAACAAACGAACGAACAAAAAAAACACTACATGGACGTCTCTTGCAAAAATGAAGAGTTTTTAACCGTCAAAGCTTAAGGTACCGGTGCCGCTTCAACATAGTCATTCACCTTAAACAAGTCAAATATCTGAAACAACACCCAAAACCGAGTACCCACCCAAGTAGTATCACCGTCATGTTGGGAATTATTATTTCAAGTGCATGGGATTCTTGATCTCTATAGCTGTAAAAATAGTTTCAATTGCAACCTCCATCCCTAATTGAATAGGTCTTTATAGAAACAGATCTGCGTTCTGCCCTGAGGTGTTTTTGGTTATAATTGTGATCTCTCAGTCTCAGTGTATTTATAAAGGTTCAAACGCTAGGGCGGCCCTCGGTCTTGAATTTCAATGCAAACCCGAGCCCGTGCGTTTGAAGTGGTTTAAAAACTAACCAAACCCTATTTTTATTGTTTCAATGCAAAAGTTCTGGAAATAAGAACTCAACTCATCGGATTTGAGTTATAGTATCAAATCCGAGTTATATCGAGTGATTTATATTTGCATTAAATTAACGTCGAACAATAGCTAAAATACAATACAATACAATACAATACAATGCGTTTATTAGTAATTCCCAGAGGGGATTTTGAATACTAATTTACAAAATGTGTGTTGAGATAAAGCTTCTTAAAATTCCATCATGGTCAACGATTTACCGGATAGCATAGTCGTAAGTGAATGGACTAAGATTCAACGGGTTGAGGGTTCGAGGCTCGGTAGGGTCGATGCGTATAAGATATGCGATTTTTTTAAGATCAGAATAGTCAATTCCTTAAATTTTAAGACTTTCTGACTTCTAGTGTGTGTCTAAAATCTCAAATGCAGTGCATTGAAGGTAAAACTTCTCAAATGTGTGTAATGTGTGTATGGCATGACTAGTAACTTGGTAAAAAACTTGATGCAGGTCTTGAATTCAAAATTCAAAACCTGTGCCGGGTCTTCCCCCGAAATTCAAAACCTACATTAAACAATGGAAATAGGGTGTGGTTAGTTTTTAAATTATAATAATTGCATCGCGAGGAAAATATTGGTGAGTGAAGTTTCTAGTTGCACAATGTTGTTTTAGCAATATTTTTGCATCGTTTTTATTCAGATTCCCTCGGGGATAAGGTGTCCACCTGATGGATTCAAAGTCATCTATTCACTTACATCAAGGGGTGTTGGTCGAGCAGTTCACGGGAATAATGGTTTGATTAATTCAATAAGTATTTCTGGCCTCAAAAAATGGACAGTTTATTACATCAGAGTAACAATTCATAACGAGAAGGGATACGGTCTTGAAAGTGATGAAGTGTCTATGCGTACTAAAGAAGATGGTGAGCTTAAATTTGTTGCATTTGACAATTAATTTTAAATTTGTTTTGTATGAACATCTTTGGCTCTCAGATAGTTTCCATTATGTAATAATCTCAACGAAGGGCAAGTTGACTTATGTAGTCTGCAAGTACAATGTCATCAACATGCACCGCGATAATATAGAAAAGCCAATACCGGTGAATATTGTATTTTGGATTCAAAGAAATTAATCTTGTCTATGATCGTCCATTTCTTCACAAGTATGAGACAAAAAGACAAACGTTTAGTTCAAACACAGTACTTCAGGGATTACCGCTATATGGCTTCTTGTTTACACCTATTTCAAAAAAGGTTGTCACCGCTAAGAGCGATAGGCGATAGGTAATAGGTCATTCCAAGACCGCAAAGCACTATTGATTTCTAATTGATTTACATATGAATAGCCAAATATTTGATGGAAGAATGTAAAGAAAGATTTAGGATGGCTTAATTAAGAAATCAATAGTGCTTTGCGGTCTTGGAATGACCTATTACCTATCGCCTATCGCTCTTAACGGTGACAACCTTTTTTGAAATAGGTGTATATATTTCAGCTCCAAGTGCACCACCAGGGAATTTCCAAGTAATTGATGTAGGTCCAACAAGTGTTAGGTTGTCATGGAGTTTACCACCCAGTGATCAACAGAATGGTGACATTAGAGGATACAAAGTGTGGTATAAGAAGACTTCTGATAGTTCCTCTTCAGCATCAGTAAAAACTTGCTACGGAAAAAGTACCCTTCGTTGTAAAGTAGATTCACTCGATATGTACATAGAATATTCTTTTAAAGTGCTGGCCATTACCATTAAAGATGGTCCCTATTCAAACATCATCAACATAAAAACTCACGAAGGACGTAAGTAATATAATTTACATCTATAACTTATGTATTACCTACAGTTTTTTCTACAATAATTAATTATGTCAACAAGCGTGACTGACTAAAGGAAGCGCATAAACATAAATTTTGAATTATGTTTTATATAAAACTGAACAAAATTGAAAGAATAAGAAAACTTGTCCGCTATACTACATGTGTCAATTTTACAGCAAAAGATGATTGACCACAGCAGCCGAAAACAATGTATTCTTGACAATTGCCGCGAACTAAAAGACCAGGCGCTGATTGCAGGAATAAAGGATAGCGCTATTAGTTTTCAATTCCTTATTCAATGGATAAATTTGTTGGAGATTCGCCATCAATTTTGAGTAAAGATTTTCTAATGAACAGCTCTATCCACCCACCGTGCGACCTGGATAGAGAACATACAATTGTGCTAACTTTGGTTAAATGTTTAAGACCCTGTCTACACGTTTTCGTTTTCGTTTGTAAACGCATACCTTTTTATGCGTTTAGGCCTTCCGTCCACACGAAAACGCCTGAAACGCTCACCGTAAACGCATATTTTCGAAAACGCTGTCCAAAGTGGATAAATTTGAAAACGAATGAAAAGCGTTTACGTGTGGATACCCGTAAACGCATACTTTCGAAAACGCCGACGTCTCAATATCATTCAATACCTGCCCAGTATAGCGTTTCACATGTTTTCGAGTTGAAGCGTTTACGCGTGGACGAGTCTAACTGCATAAAAATGTATTCGTTTACTAGAATCAAGTTGTTCGTGTGATGCCGCAGTAAACGGCCATCGCTTGTGGATGCGATATGCAAATACTTTTATGCGTACGTGTGGACGTGGCCTAAGATATTCTGTTCTTAATCTTTAGCACCATCAAAACCTCGTAATGTTCAAACATCTATCATTAGACCAAGTGGTTCTTCTGGACCTCAAATAAAATTAACTTGGGATGAACCTGCTGATAGCAATGGAATTATTAGAGGCTACAACATATCTTACAGCAAAGTGGGAGATTCAAAAACTGTGAATATTAACATACCCAATACCAAACCCAAGACAGCAGTACTTCCTGTTTGTGGAGGAAAGACTTACTCAGTTGTAATAAATGCTTACACTGTTGTGGTTGGAATGAAGGTTACAATGAGTGTTGCAGTAAGAATTTATAGTGAGTATTAAAAATTACGATATACAAATAGAACCATCATCTTGATTTAGGCGGCACCTATTTAAAACATTATCACCTCGTTGTATGCTTGGCCGGCTTAGGTTTAGTTTTGAATATTTTATGTTACTCGTTTGATAAAATAGTATCTTTGTTGCAGCTCCAACAAACGCTCCATATAACCTTACATTTACCTCGCATAATGTAACAACATTCAAGCTGTCATGGCAACCGAGTGTATCAAATAATGGGCCAATCCTGGGATATAATGTTCTGGCAAAACCAACTACTGGTACCTCAGCGCAGCAGATAAGGACCGATGCTTCTTGTGCTGAAGTGCCTTGTGGTAGTTCTGTGAGTCATGACTGTAATGTTTATCTTCACAATTTACCAAAGTGTGCTGTGTATAACATAACAGTACGTGCCTATACAAGTGCTGGTGGTGGTCCTTTTAGCAAACCTGTGACTTTAGCAACATCAGGTAGGGAAGAAAAAAACTACAAAAAATATGGATTCTATGAATTCTCTCACTGCAATGTTGATAAGGTATTTCAAATTCCATTCCTTTCTTTTCTATAAACGAGAGCCCTGGTTAAAACAAAAGACGGGTGGCATAGTTGGCCTAGTGGTGAGAGAACTGCCCATTCACCGCTGTGGTCTAGGTTCCAGTCCCATCTCAGGCGCTGGATCATATGTGATCATGAATTGAGTTTATTTGATGCGGTTGTTCTCTACCTTGCCACGAAGGATTTTATTTGGGAACATGTGAGTTGAGCGTTGAATGTAAAATGTTTCGATGTAGATAGTACGTGAGTTTGAGTGTCAGATGATGAAGAGCCACTGTGGATCTGCTGCTGCGAAAAGAGTATGCACATAGCATACTATGAGAGTAAGACTCTAGGCATTAAAGTATACTTTTGAAGGAGAACTGTTAAAAAAGACACAAGTTAAAACATTCATACACAAGAGAAAAGGTTTTGTTTTTGTACCACAGCTCCAAGACCACCAAGAGGGCTTGGCATTACCAGCGTTCGTAAAGATACAGTTCATTTACAGTGGAAGGAACCACCTTCACTTATACACCCAGTTAAAAAATACATTGTAAGTTGAAATTTGAGAACATTTCAAATCGTAATAAATATGGAAGAAAATAAGGGTGAGCTAGATTAGTAAGTCTACATGGCAAGTGATTTCTATCGAATGAAGCTTCGATTGATAACTAGCTCTAGTTACGACCATTTTTTTAAAATTTCAGAGGTTGTCGCTAAGATTGTCAATGGTACAGTATAACACCTTATTATGAAACATTATTGCTGGATCACTGATTGCAGTTTATGGTGTTTGTACAAAAGACAAATTAGTTTTTAAATCTTCAGTAAAACTTAATTTGTAATTTTAATCTGACTGTTTTTATCAGTAAGTATGTCAGTAGCTGTGTTGTATAGTTAGATTTTATTATTATTATTATTATTTTCAGTTATGTTTATTTTTTTCATTTCTTGTAGATCACTTATTCCGGTAAAAAGTTATACATTTGTACTTGCACTGGATTCCAAGGCAATGGCAAAGAAGAAACCACTTCAAATAACAAGATCATTACTGGCCTTTACCCAGCTACTAAATATACATTTACAGTTTCTGCAGTGACAAAATGTGGCCAAGGGAAGCAGAGTAATGCAGTTGACATAATAACAAAAACTGGAGGTAAATACCGTATTTGTTTTTGTTTTGTTTTAACAGCTTTATTGGCCTTCAGATAATTACATATACAGAACTACAATACTACTACTACTACTACTACTACTACTAATAATAATAATAATAATAACAATAATAAAAAGGAACAAAAGGGAAAGGCGCGAATGGCACCTTGAGTCCCATGCAGGGGACCTCCCCACTAAAACGATAAAAACTAGAATAACCTTGGGCAAAACAAAAACAAAAAGTTACATCGGTTGATTGCAATTTAAAAACTACGATAAACTTAGAATAAATTACTACAAAAAGCTATAGATAATACTACGAAAATAAACTAAGAATAATCTTTGACGAAGAAAACACAGTTAAATGTATTGTTGTGATTCAGGCTCCATGAGTATGGCCGTAAGAACCATTTCAAGCGGTACAGTTTAAAAAGAATATCTTGTAAAAGACCATCATGCTAGACAAAAAGTTAATGGGACATCAAAATGTGCGTTAGCCTGCTGGCAGCACTACTCTATCTTCCTTGTGGTTATCGAGAAGTTCCTCAACATTAGACTTTAATAGACCTAATCCACGCTCCACAATGTGAATCCCAATTCATGCGTGACAAAACTCTAGAGGATTTATTTTCTTTTGTTTTTACTCTTAAAAATCTCATAAGAATATATCTCAAAGGAATAACGACAATAATCTGACAACTGTTTCAACTAACAAAAGCCGATCATTCCTAGCTTCCTCCGCAGGCATCACTGTTCTTGGGTTTCCTGTGTAAAAGAGTGGCGATAGGGGAGAATGGGGAGAGAAGGGGAGAGAGCATTTCTCGTTACCAGTCTCCGCTCGGTCAAATAACCGTTACAAAGGAAGCCCAAGGAGGAATAATAAGGAGTTGCCTGCGGAGGAGGCTAGATCATTCCTAGGGAGGTTTGTCGTACTGAGTTATCATTGTCATACGATGGGTTAGGTCTATTCAATCAATCCCTTGAGAGCCAAAAGATACTGAAGCGGCTGCGCTTGTTGGACGAAATAATACCGTATTGTCAATTTAAAAAAAAATATTTTGATGTACACAGCTCCACCTGCGGCAATCGTGGACATTGTCTTTAACATTAAAAATCCTGTGACTAATATTGTGTTATGGAAAACGTCTGACATCAATGGACCAATAAGGTGAGCTTAACTTCTACTGACTTCGAATTTGCAAGCTGAAATTCTGTGATATGGGATCCAACCTATTGTTTCATACAACTGATAACCTTTGTTCTCTTTATAAGTAAATATCAAGTTATCGTTGGTAAAGTCGTGGACGAGGAGAGAGAAAACCATTATTCCTTTAATGAAGCAAAGCTAGTAAACTACACCAAAGCACACGAAATGGGTTTGTCGTACTACATAGCCGCTCAACTAACTCCTGACCCCGAAAACGTTCCAAAGAACTTGTTCTTTACTTTAGGAGATGGGAAAAAGTACGGAGGATTTGAAAATGTTAAACTGGAGGAAAGGAAAACCTATGAGGTTTATCAAAGAGCCTTGACTCAAGGAGAAGAGGTATACCTTATTAGAGGCGCAACTTTAATGTCGATAAGAGAATAGACTATAGAAAAGCGGCTTCGATGTGTTTAATAACTAGTTGTTGTTGTTTATTCCTGAGGCCGGATCCAGATCTGAAAGCTTGTGCATTATATTCTAAAGGATTTTCAAATCTATGCTTTCAATAGTACTAAATAATTAATTTTGATCAATGGTTTAATTACAGACGTTTCTACCGGGAAAAGCAGTCTTGATCGCAAACGGTACAGTAAGTGAAGGTAAATATACATGTTCAATACCCTGTAAATTGGTTTCTATAAAAATACACGGTTTGAAAAGCCTTAATTTAGTCCTGTTTGTTCACAGACGAGAAAATTTGGAACGTCGGTTCGTATTTTTTTACTTATAGATTCCCTGGTTTGAGCTACAAGCTTAAATTATAATTCAAGTTAATAACGCATCAGTTAAGGAAACTAAACCAGAACGAATGACGTCTCACTCAAAAATTTATATAAACTTGTTTTTATTCTATTAGATTTACGTAAGAGAGACCAATATCAAGATGGCAAAAAGTGTAAATGTAAGTCAGCGCCGAACAAAGCGACCCAATTTTGCTCTATACTGACCAACAGTACATTTTTTCAATGCAAAATCAAGACTAGTAACACACATAGACTTTATGAATATTTATTTTCGTTTGAAAAAATTAGAATCAAGTACCAGTTGTCATTTGTATTTAGGTTCCAGTGAATTTACCTACCGTTACATAATGGCTGCTGTGATTGTCATACTGATTGTTATCATCATCGTACTTCTTGTTTACATTCAAAGATTAAGGAAACGACATTATGGTAAGTCATGTTGTATAGATGTAACTCACCTTAACCATGTTATTACTATACCCTGTACCTATAAGCTCGGCAAACTTTGGGGGATCGACTGTGTCATATGGGAATTAAGCGAGAATAAGTCCCTCATGCTCAGTACTCAAGAGACGTGTTTAGTTTTAGTTCATGAAACCTGTCTCAGGACAGATCTAGTCCCCACAACACACAAATGTTTAGCGGCAAAAACGAGCATACTTTCCCAAATACACCATCTCGTGCATAACGCTACATGTAATACCGAGTTGCATTGGGTGTCCATCCCTGAAAGAGGGAGCACGCAGGCTGCATGCAACCAGTATGTACGGTCGATTGTATTTATATATGCAACGTTTCCTCGCAACGTTACACGCAGCATTGAGTGGAGACACGGTGCATCTCGTGTACTGCGAGAATGTGCAATAAAAAAAGGTAATTCCGGAAATGCTTATTTTCCTACTTACCTTAAGTTTTTCTAGAATTACTTTATATTCTGCCATTTGTAGTAATTGTGAAGCCTAAGACTAATTTCAAATACATTTTTTTTTTCAGACAAAGAAATCCCAAACGAAAGGTAAAGGCCTTATTTCATAAACTACCTTACAAACGAAGGCACATTCCAACGAACATTCAATTTATTTATCTTAAAATTTGATGGAACTTTTGAAGACAAAGGCAAAAGCTCATAACTTTTTGTAGCTACAGCCTCGTTTCGAGGCGTAGCTACTATGTCATCGAGTTCATGTCCGTAAGTAACACCACAGGAAACCCATAAGTTCTAAACTGACCAATCAGAAGCAAGTACGAGTTTAGTGTTCGACAAACGATAGTAGAATCTAATCTGTCAAGCTACTACAGAATTTTCGTGAATGGATGTTTACCCTGTATGAACTACATTATAATTTGCTCCTTGGTTATCTCGTTACTGCAGCTTCAAGCCACTGGATTGAAAATTTCCAGCAGTTTTATCGAAACGTAATTTTGTGTCGGCTGTTGCTTCGACTGTCTTGCTGATCATGAATGAAGCGGTGAACTGCACTGTGAAGTTGTGACAGTGTGAAGGAAAAAACGATGCCGAGAGAAAAAAGGTTCACAGTCGGTGATCCTCGTATCTGCCAAATTAAAAGACACCAAGTCAGTGAGAAAAAAATAGTAAGTTTCAGTTAATTGGGTCCTCACATAAGCGAAGCTTGCTCACGATTTTCTAAAGACGAATTTTCGCTTCAAGTACTGTCTGTTTATTTTGTACACGAATATCATCGTGTTAAGCTATTTCATATCTTATTTGATGTGGATATTCTACTTGTGGAATGTATATTGCGTCGATCAGGATATAGTGCGGATCAGGAGTATGACTGGTTGACTGACTTGACTTCTCATCTGACAGTTTATTTCTCCTTAGTTATTTTAGTACCTGATTCCCAACGTTTCTTTTAAATTTTACTTTAGGACCGATTGAGACAGGGCTTTTTTATAATAGATACAAACTGATTGAATAAATCAGAGTTAACTCTGAATAAATAAACATTTTCAATACAGTTTGTAGCTCACTTTTATTACACGTGCAATCAAACACGTTCCTTGTGGAATCCCATTTCAATCCCAACGATTATTTGTTATTGTAAAAAATGTAAGAACTGTTCCGAACAATTCCTCTCTAGATAACAGCGATTTTCGAAATAATGTGAACTCTGACCTCCAAACAGTCCGTTGGAATTTGGTTTTTCGGCCACTTCAAACAAGAAATACTCATAAACATCCCTAAAAGCATACAAATGACAAATAATGATCTTTAAACGACCTTAAAAAGCTAAATATTATTTTGGTATACGTTAAATCTTCGTATTTTTAATTTTTAAAATTGACTGACAGAAGTGAATAACCAAATTCCAATTAACAGACTTTTTCAATGCATAAGTTCGCGTAATTCTGAAAATCGCTGTATTAAAGGCTGTAGCTACATGCGCATTTTGTGCGCCTATTTTTTATCGTTGTCCAGAGAACACACTGACAACGACTGTCCCCTACCACTTGAGAACCATTAAGTAACAAATGAAACATTTAAGTGGGCAAACCTCTGTTCTGTTGCATTACAAGTTCCCCGGCACATTTCTATATCTTGGTTTTAAGAGTTAAAATACATCAACCTTTAGATAAAATGCTAATAAAATACGCGTAAATCTGATTACGAAACCTAATCAGTTCTTCTGAATTAAAAAAAATTATCCATCAGCACATGAGAGTCAAAAAATAAATAAATAAATAAAAGGCAGGAGTTGCTAAACACATTACTAATTTTTTGCGAGTAATGACTCCATTCAAATACTCCCCTAAATACTGGCCTATCACAAGCTAATCCTTGGCTTTTGATATTATTGAGTACCCTGCTGCTGGGTTGTTGCCAGTTGTTTGAAGAAATAATGTGTAATAGGTCAAGGTCTCAAGCCAACATGAATAACGTACAGCATTTATTTTGTACTGAGATCATTTTAGTCCATCTATGTTATATGCTTGCCCAGTAACGTTGGCTTCGTGTACGCCCTGTTCGTTAAACTTGAAAGAGTGGTTTTCGTATGAGTGGGAACACTGTACGGTTACGATACGATACGGTTACAGCAAGAATTTCGAATGTTTTTATAGAAACTATGATATACTGGTACAGTGTAAGTTTCCCACTCATACTCATATTCATACTCTATCTGTTAATTAAAGTGCACCAAATCCCCTGTTATTTCCAAATTTGATAAAAAGTCCTACCATTTCTCAGAACGTCTACGATAAAATGACTCGACTTGAATGAATGCCAAAGCTTTTACATAATTTTAAACATCGGCAAAAAGGGCCTTTCAGCTTCCTGTGGTTGGTGGTGGCACACCTGAGAATATATGGGAGCTTGATTGACCAATTCGATCGCCGAAGTGATGTAGATTTGAAAACACTTTGAATTTCACTCAAATCTGCTGAAAACTGATTTTCGTATTTATATAGGCGAAAAAAGCCCAGCAAAAGCTGCAATTCCTAAGAGTCTCAAGTCGGAGTAAATAAGGGTTTGCGGTGACGATACGGTTTTGCGTTTAGTATTATTAGTGCGGTTTTGCGGTTATTTTTTATTTAAAATAAGACACGGCATAACACGGTACGGTTAAGATTTTTTTCACCGTCATACGAAATCTGTTAACCTGCGGTTTTGCGGTTTATGACTTCACATTTTGTACGTGGTTTGCAGTTTTGGGGATTTTGACGATTTTTGTCGCGTTTTATTTTTTCAATTTTGTTTGCGGTTTTGCGGTCACTATAACCAATCACAACCCTCTCATTGATCAATAATGTAGACTTTTCAAAACACGAAACACGGCACTTATACGGCACGGCCGTTTTCATGACTCACACGAACTTTGCTCTTTTAGTGTCATACTAGCACTAATGGTAATAGAAATTTTACAAGATTCTTATCATTTACCCATACATTTTGTTTTGATTAAGTATAGAGTTATTTGACATGATTCTATGGAATTCTTTTATGAACAGGTTTTCCAGAGATATAGGCATAAAAGATGAAAACACTTTTGAGGTAAGATATACATTTGAAAATGGAGTAAATCTTCCTTGAAGTCGAGTTAATAAGCCACTCTCCCTTTCGTCCGCCATTTTGAATTGAGACAAACGCGGTAAATTCTATACAAATCACTTTGACTTCTCATAATCCATCCTAACATTGATGGATTTTCAAAATTTAAGCATCAATAATTAGCAGACGTGCATATATACCGTATGTCGGAATGAAAATGAATAAGTTTATAGAGATATATCAATAGCAGATGAAACACTTCTTAAGGTAAGAAATACACTTGAAAATGGAGTTCATTTTACTTGAAGTCGGCTTTAATGAGCCAATTCGCCTATTCAGCTTATTAAATGTTGGAATGAAAATGAGAGCCATGTAGGTATTTTATATAACCTACAGGCAAGTATCAGTCCGCTGACTTACGCAGGCTCATTTTTACAAACAACATCTGCAGACAACCACAAGACCGCTAAAAATCGCTGGTGCGCACTAATATAGTTACAATTGACCAATGAAACACAGTTACTGAGTACAATATATAATATTATTTGGTTCGATTCCGATGTGACTTTCGAGTGTCGTGCCATTTCCGTGTCGCAAAGTGCGAAAGACCCTGTCAAACTTATCAAAGTTGTCGAGCTCAAAAAAGAACTGCCGACCCAATTTGCTCTTGTAACGGGCCTAACAGAATATTCTTCTGCAGAATACTAGTGTTACAAGACCACCTGAAGCCATTACAATGAAGGTTGTGAATTCAGACTACGAGCAAGTTGATCAGAAGCCTTCGAAAACACCCGATTTACCCTCCAGTGTTCACCCTAAAGTCGTCAGCGGCCCTTCATATCAGAGTGATTATCAAGCACTGGAGACACGTACCAAGGACATTAGCGATGAGTACGAAGAGCTTCACCCGGAGACGAAGAGGGCAAACATATCCAACGCGGATCCTACAGATTTGACAATCTATCAGTCCCTTGATAATACTGCTGCTGTGCAGTCTTCTTATGAAGACTTGCATGCTTATGTGAACACAAAATCGGAGGTTGGCATATAAGTAGTGACTCACTAAACATTATACTGTACTTTTAACAACCATTGTACTTTAAGGTCCTATGAGTCCAAATTTTTGTTCCGGACATCAACTAAAAAATTCTTTACTTTAATGAGGGTATAGTCATTATTACCGGTGACCCGGTAGTTTATATTAGATAATGGCCCTCAATTAAGAATCCCAACTGGCAAGGAGGCGAACCACTCAGTTGGCCATATTACAATTACGGTCGAGAAACTGAGTTTGAACTAGGGGTTGCATTGCCCGCAACGAATTCAGTCTCAGGGACTTAAACTCGGGACCAGCGCATTGCGAGACCGACGCTCTGACCACTCGACCATGCTGCCTCCTATGAGACCTAGTTCAGACGCCATATCAGCCATGAGCCATACCAAATTGCTGTCATCAAATACAAGGAAATTAAAGTATGCGTTTTGTACGGGGCCTCGATTTAGAATCGAGTCCCGACGAATAACATAGTGTTAACTCGATTTTGAATTGACTGACAGCGCATGGGAAGTGTATGACGTCTGAACTGACAGGCACAACACGGATTATTTCTGAGTTTTGCTAACTTGATGACGTCAAAGTAGACATCTTTAATTAGAAAAATCGATCAGAAACACTGGAGTCAAACTTGTTTCGAGTTTTTGTATTTGGTGAGCAAACTTCTCGCAAAACTCCAGCAAAAGTGCCACTGTGTAAGTCCAACTTTATCCAGTTTGCTTACATAGCGATTTTGGCACTGTTGCGTATTTCCTTGTACATTGTTTATTATACACCTATTTCAAAAAAGGTTATCACCGCTAAGAGCGATAGGCGATAGGTAATAGGTCATTCCAAGACCGCAAAGCACTATTGATTTCTTAATTAAGCCATCCTAAATCTTTCTTTACATTCTTCCATCAAATATTTGGCTATTCATATGTAAATCAATTAGAAATCAATAGTGCTTTGCGGTCTTGGAATGACCTATTACCTATCGCCTATCGCTCTTAGCGGTGACAACCTTTTTTGAAATAGGTGTATATAAAATAAGTACTTTATTAGAGAGTGATCAGCTGATTAAAGCCACGTGGCAAACATTAAAATATATGATAAAACGACAACAATTTTGAAAAGGACCGTCAGGCATGCCGCTGACAAAAATCTGTAATTATTAAAATATAAATTTTTCAGCAAATTCATCATAAAAATTTGAGTGTATACTCTAAAAATACTTTCATCTACAAAAATTTAAATAATCCTTACAAGATAAAGCTTGTCATGATATAATTATTGTTAATATATAATTATCATTAGCATTAATATAAAAATTAGGTACTACCTAATAGCGGAGCTCCCATTTAAATATAAAAATAATTTTAAATACTTTGTTTTATTTTTTGACGTTTTTGATTTAAATGAATTGGGCTTCCTGTGGTATTAAATAGGCAAACAAAGATTGCATTTTGTTGTAAAAGTCGAAATAAAGATTATAGGTCAAGCTTTATTTCTTGCCCTTCAGTCTCCTGAAAATTATAAGGCTTTCAGCCTCAGTCACCATAGTGATGCTTATTCAGATTCAGTCAGATTTTATAATTGACTTTGAAGTAGTGGTTCATAACTCAGAAATAGAATGCAAAAATCCCTCAAACTGATTTCATTCACATAAATACTGTTGAACCTGATTTCAACATCCTTCAATTAAACAATTAAACATTGCAGAACATTATATTTAGATTTTTCTGTCTTGATAGTATTGTGGCATCTGGTTTTTGTACTAATGTAGAATAGAATGACACAGATAAATAGTTGTCTTTACACAAAACAAGAATTCTCTCTTCCAGGTTCCACTAATTATGACTTTAGATGAAATTGTAAAACAACTCAAAACAACTACTACCTAAAAGCAGAGCTCCAATTTCAATTTCAATATTTTTATGTTCTTGATTCAAATGAATTGGATTTCCTGTGGTAATTGTAAAAGCATTTTTAAAATAAGTTTTGGTTTTGGTTTGTATAGTGGGCTTGTAAGCTCAGTGACCTTTATTACAGTGAATTTTAATATTCAGATTCACTGTCAGATTTCATAACTGACTTTGTAGTGGCTCATAATTTTCAGAAATATAAAGCAAAATCTCCAAACCCTTTTTTAAATTGATACAATTAAACCTTTTCAACATCCTGAATATTACAGAACAACATATCTTCATGTGTCTGTCTTTACTATATTAAATTTGTGACATATCTTGTTTTTTTTGTGGTTGTTGTTGTTTTGTTATTTAATGTGGAATAGAATGACACACTAGCTAGGTGAATACTTGTCTCCCACTTGTCTATTCCAGATTACACTGATAATACAGTTTTAAGTGACTATAAAAACAGCTAATTGAAATAACAAGAAAAAAGGAATTAATGGAATTAAGCATTTTCAGTCTGTATTTAAGGCTTCACAGGGCTCACTGAGCAACTTCATCCAGATGAATAAAGTAAAACAACTCTAGTTTGCATGGCAAAATTCCTTCTTTTTTTCCTGTCAATTGTTTCATTAAATTCCAGACCAAAACTTGAGCTGTATTTACACATTAGTGGGGTTGAAATAAGTTCAAAATCATTTTTTTACTTATTTTATTATTATTAGAACTAGTGCAAAAAGTTCACCGTAAAACAAATGTCGTTGTACATTTTATGTACTTGATCGAGTGTTTGTTTAAACTTGGCCACAGTTCAACGTGCATAAAAGTTTATTTTTTTAAAGACATCAATCCCAAATAAAAGATAAAAGATCAAATATAGGTACAAGAGACGTTTTGACATCATTTTCTGGCCAAGGTCTTTACCTTGAAGTGCTTTCCTAATTGTTGTCTTTAGAAGCATAGTCCTAGATCCTTGTTTCACGCTCAATGCAGATGATTCTTGATTTCCAACTTTGGCTAGATTTTTAAGCAGCTTTACTGAAGGCATCTTCACGAAACGAAGAATACACGACCTCGATGACTCGTTCATTATGAGAAGTTTTTTGAAGCTACAAATCCAACTAAAAAGTGGTCCAACTTTGAAAATGCTCTCTGTGTCCTTCGTCTTTCGAGCAGTTTTTGAAATGACACCGGGCCCGAAAAAATTCAAATGCACGTTGTTTTTCGCTTTAACCTGTCAAGATTGGCACAGATTAATGATCATGAAAATCGCTAAATTTTTACGAGGTTTCTAGAGTAATATTTTTAAGTTTTGCAAGTTAAAACTGCAAGGAAACTGTAAATTAATTGGCCAGCGGTTACCCCTGTGGGATGTACAGGGACGTACGTACGTACGGACACTGGGCTTCCTGTGTCGGTCCATGAAAAATCAACTCGATGGGTTACCATTTTTTCTTAGGTATGGTGCTCCGCTCGCGCGGGCCTTCGGCCCGCGCGGGAGCTCCGCTAATATAAAAATTAGGTACTACCTAATAGCGGAGCTCCCATTTCTATGTTCTTGATTCAAATGAATTGGGATTCCTGTGTTAATTGCCCAATTGTAAAGGGCTTGAAAGATGAAAAAGTTGAAATGAAGATTATGAAAATGAAAATTAAGGCATTTGCTTTGGTTTGTATATACTCTCTCCCTTTGGTCTCCTGTGAATTGTATGGGCTTGTAAGCTTGAAGTGACCTTTATTATAGTATATTTTAATATTCAGATACACTGTCAGATTTCATAATTGACTTTGTAGTGGTTCATAATTCTCAGGAATAGAAAGCAAAAATCTCCAAAGCCTTATTTCATTGATACAAATAATTAAACCTGTTCAACATCCTGGATATTGCAGAACTACATCTCTTGATTTGTTTGTTTTCACTATATTGTGACATCTTGTTTTTTGTGGTTTAGTGTTGTTGTTGTTGTTGTTTTGTTTTGTATTTTTAATGACACACTAGGTGAATACTTGTCTCTTCCAGATTACACTGATAATACAATTTAAAGTGATGATAAAAACAGCTACTTGACACAACAAGAAAACAAGGAATTACTGAAGTATTTTCAATTTGCATTTACTAGTAAGGTCTCATATGGGCTCAAGGAGCAACTTCATGCTCAATGATAAAAGAACTCTATTTTGCATGCAAATTCCTTCCTTTTTCCTGTCATTAGTCAATCAGTTTCATTAAATTCCAGACCGTTCCAAACTTGAACTGTATATACACATTATCCGGGCTGAAATGAGCTCAAAATCAATTTTTTATGAATTTCATTATTAAAAGTAGTGCAAAAAGCTCACTGTAAAACAATGTCATTATACATTTATTACTTGAGGGTTTGTCTAAACTTAGCCACAGTTCAACGTGCATAAAAGTTTTTTTTTAAGTCATCAATCCCAAATAAAAGATAAAAGATCAAATATAGGTACAAGAGACTTTTTGACATCATTTTCTGGCCAGGGTCTTTACCTTGAAGTGCTTTCCTTGTTGTCTTTTCGAAGCATACTGGTCCTTGTTTCACGCTCAATGCAGACGATTCTTGATTTATTTCCAACTTTGGCTAGATTTTTAAGCAGCTTTACTGAAGGCATCTTCACGAAACGAAGAATACACGATCCTCAATGACTCATTCATTATGAGAAGTTTTTTGAAGCTACGAATCCAACTAAAAAGTCGTCCAGTTTTGTAAATGTTCTCTGTGTCCTTCGTCTTTCGAGCAGTTTTTGAAATGACACCGGCCCCCCAAAAAATTCAAACGTACGGTTTTTTTTTTGCTTTAACTCGTCAAGATTAGCACAGATTAATGATCATGAAAATCGCTAAATTTTTACGAGGTTTCGAGACTAATATTTTGAAGTTTTGCAAGTTTAAAACTGCAAGAAAACTTGTAAATTTTCAGTTTTCAAAATGTCAGCGCGCGTCAAGTTGGCGCCAAAAAGCAATCAGCCAATCAGCATCGCGATGGGCACGGCGACGGACGGACGTAAGTGACGTATACTCAAGCCATGAAAAATCAACTCGATGGGTTACCATTTTTTCTTAAGTATGCTTTCGCATCCCGGGCCTTCGAGCGGGAGCTCCGCTATTAACATGATAAAAATGTATAGGTCTACCCTGGGTGCCACAGCTTTGGTTGGCGTTAGGTTTGGCGTTATTAGTTTGGTGTGAAAACACGCTCACTAGATAATTATTCAAGGAACGTACCCAAAGCTCTGGCACCCAGGTTTGTATAGGTCATGTATTCCTTACAAAAGCGCAGCTCTTGTAATCTACACAGTGAGAATACTATTGAAATTGTTAAATACTAATTTACTGCGTGTGCTATATCATACATGTGACAGCAAGGTATCTATCTTTGGCCTAAAGAAAACACAGTTTTACTAAATGCTCTAATAAACCTCCCTTAGCTTTCCACTCTCCCTTTAACTAAAACTATGCCCACGTTAAAATTAGAATTTTGTTTTGTTAGATAAATCCTTACCCCATTCTCTTATAATTTTAAACAAAATTCATTATCCGCCTATGCAATTCATCCCACCCTCCCGGCCCTTTAACGATAAATCCTTTAACGATAAATCTTGAGTCGCTAATACGTATACACGGCATATTATGTCACAGTACTCTTACATCGGGGCTCGCGCATCGATTATGTTTGACATGGCTTCCATTATTATCGTGATACTTTAGAAATAGTCATTTTTCATTATCCTTATTCTGTTTAGGCGTTTCAATTTATCACTAAGAAGTGCACAAAAGTGCAAACAAGAATGGGTCCGCATGCCTAGATTTAGGGACGCCGTGCCATAAAAAGGGTTGCCGTGTAAGTTGGCTAATGTAACATATGTATACTATACTTAAGAATGATGTAATAGTTCATACTTTAGACATCACTAAAGTTGGCGTAATCGTTAAATGAGTCCAAATACTTTTGAAGCATTCTGTAGCAGAACTGGTATTGCTCCTGTAAAGGTAAAAATAAAGCGACTTTATTTTACGTCGGCAGCTCGTAATATCATTCAATGCAATTACTAGACTGTCTTCAAGCCGACGTTGCAAAGTCCAGTTTAACAGGAGCTCCGATGGAGAGACAGATTGCGTTATTTTATGTAAATCTACTCGATTAAAGGTGATGTTACAGTACGCTACAGCATTTTTGCACAACGTTGATGTAGCGTAACACTGCGCGTGGTTACGATTTTTCGCGCAACATTTTGGCAGCAGGTTTTTGGAGGAGCTTCAAAAACTCATAACTTTGTTGCTATTAATGAGCTTGGGCTGCCTGTGAGTAAACAAGGAAGTTTGTAGCAATAGTGCAATTGAAAACTTTCTATACAGGACACTACGAGAATGTCCTAGCATAGTTTGATATCTCTCCTGTTAATTTGCACTAAATATGTTTTGAGTTCTACTGCACACAAGTTCTTTATAGTTCTTTTCAAAACATCGGCCCATAGTGCGAAAGCATGCTAAAGATTATAGCATCGGGCCGACTTCCTTCTTTTCTCAAACGCAGCTTGTTATAAAAAATCGGCTAGACAAATCGCAATGTGTAAATTAGTGTTAAATTAAATGAACTTAAATCTGACACAGGGCAAAAGAACTGAAACATCTGAAACATCCAAAAAAGATTATGCACAGTGAGAATCAGTTGGTTGAATGTTGCTATAGTTATAACTTTCCAAAAGGACGAAGCAGTAGCAAGTACTAAGATTAAATTACATAAAAAATTAAGAGTTTTCCATTTATGATTAAAGTATTTAACTTAAGTTTACAAAAATCAGCTTACATGGAATGACGTCCTGGTATCTGTTTTTTAACATGTTCTCTTCCTTTCTTTCAGCTTGGCTTATTGCTTTGGTAACTACAGGACTAATGGCATTCAGACGCTGGAAATATCAAAACAATCTTCTATCCGCAATCTTATATCTCATTAATTAGATGCATACTAACAAACGTTCTTAATTTGTTTCTGTGATAATGAATTAAAAAAGCTCTTCCACACTGCCATATTAATATTCTGACAGGTGAAAGGCACGATTAAAAGGCTTCTCAAACTCATTCATTATTCATGAGGTAATCAACCAACCAGGTGTCTCGGCTGCGCCTCGGACTGGAACTAATTGCGCGCACTTTGAAATACCGTCAAGTCCTCAATTTCGGCCTTTAAACATTTGAGTAAAACGAGGGTATCGATACCATCACTTCACTGGACTAAAACAACTTGATTGAAACTGTTGGTATTTATATCAAACGATTGAAATATCAGTTATCCATAAATGACAGTGTTTCACACGGGATTCGATTATGATCAATTTAGTTTACGGTATGGCTAATCGTCGAAACTAACAGAAAGGGTGCGTTAACATGGACGATTTCTTCCCGGACTGAGTTCGTTACGGGACAAGTTCCAGCCCGAGACGAAAAGATCTTCATGTCATACAGGGTAGAAAAGATCCATGTTCAACCGAATTAATTATTTTCCAGGTCTTCAGGTGAATGTTTCTTCCAAAAATCATCAGTCCAGTGACGAATTCAGCCCGGGACGAAATCCTCTATGTACAGAGTGTCTCAAAAGTTCATGCCCCTGACTTTTCATTATTTTATTTTGGTCTGATGGAAAAAATTTTTTCGTGGCATATCAACAGAAAAATCATGTAGTCTGTTGCTTCAACAAAACGGAAATTCGTATTCGTACAAACTTTGTTTTCATGCACCTCTTGTTTTGTCATTTTATAGGGCACGAATTTCGGTAATAGTGATAAAGCAAAAAGGTGTATTTGAATCTGGATACATGTTTTAGATGTTTGTGAGCCAGTTTTGTGGTTGCTTCGTATGTCATCTTCAGCTAGTGCCTGAGGTTTAAGTTTAAAATGTTCTTCATTTCTTGGTTGGCTGCATCATTCACAACTTCGTAGGAATGTCTGGTTTACAGCACAATTTATTTACTCAATTGCACACAAAGTAATACTATATTTTCTATTTTATCATCCCTTATTATTCCTGTAGTACACTCACGAGATTGTTTTGAGACATTCATTAATATTATCATTGTTCATTATTCATCGATGTCGAGTATATGATACAGCTCAACGGAAATTGAAGTGCTTAACACATTCCATGTGCATAATTTTAGAATCATAACTATTTTTGAATAAATATATTTTAGCGACTTTTGCTCAACCCATAAACTAGTGAATATTAGGATATGCTGTTCTTGAAACATTATTCATTAACATAACCCAGTGCAGTGGGGTATCAGCACTACATAGCAATGTTTTATTGACTGTTCACTGTCGTCCATAATAGCATCTAGAATACATTGTATTGAGCCTCGTTTTGATGACGTCATCAGTAAATACCAAACCTCGTTGTGATGCCATCGTGAGTAGGTGTCAAGCCTCGTGTATGTTGACCTATGTTCATATCGCGCAAAAATAACACGAGAGCATTGGCAAAGATCCAATTAGCTTTCTTCAAGAGACCATAATACTAAGAGAGCGAAGCTCAGTATTGATGTCTGTGCCATGTTCGTGGCGGCTAAGGCTATTATTTTTAGTAACTTCGCCATCGCGCGCGCAAAGCTCTTAGACAATAGAATTCAAACGGTCCCGTCCGCGCGCACGTCAAAAATCAAATTCTATTGGTGGAGGGACTTGCGCGCGCGATGGCGAAGTTACTAAAAATAGCCTTAGCCGCCACGAACATGGCACAGACATCAATACTGAGCTTCGCTCTCTTAGTATTATGGTCTCTTGCTTTCTTGCATGTATAAGTGCGTTATGACTCACAAATTTTCCGGGATCAAAGTAGTTTCTATTTTTAATCGGCCGAGGACACAGAACCTAAGGAATGAGTAAAAAGTGAATATAGAAACAATTAAGCCGTAGAGGTAGTAACTACCCCCAAAAAGCTTTACGTACCATGAGTTAAAAATACCAGCACTATTTCCAGGGACCCCTATATAATACCTTTTTGCAAAATGAAATCAAGTAAAGATATTTGGTCTTTTCACGCGTCACGGATAATTAAAAAATCCCTTTCACGTTCACGAAAAAAATCAAAAGTTGCTTTCATGTGGATGCAAAAAGATTTTAGACCTGAAAATAAATCAGCCATCATTCATGTTTCACGCAAAAGGTTTAGGGGACCCTGTATTTCCAATCATTCTGGATAACCTTGTTGTTATTTTCTTTAAGAAGCAGAAGATTCACGAATATATATATATTATGGGAAATCAAAACAGAAACATAAGAGTTTCAACATCAGTCGCATGAAGGGTAGTACATGAATTTGAAAAGTGAAGGATAGGCTCTACTTTGACTACTCGTGGCACATAGAGCTATTCTTTATGCTAACTTTACGACTCAACCTTCCAGTTAAATGAACTATTTATTTTCAACTTTTAGTTTGTAAAATACCGTGTCCCGTACCGAGCCTCTACAAGTGTGTTATATATAAATAAATCAATGTGCATGTGTTTGCAGTCCAGACTAGATTAACCAACTTTCAGTGATTTCTTTGAGTTATCGAAGGCTCAAAAATTGTTTCTCATAACCCGCAAAGTCATAAAGTACATGAATGATTTTTTTTCTCACGATATGTAAACGAGACTCAATACAATCCTGCGTGGCTGGCTCTAACGAGAAGGGAGAGGGAGGGGAACCCACCTTCTCTTCTCCTCCTCTCCTTCTCTTCCCCTCCCCCTCCCCCTCCCTCCCTCTCCCCTTCCCCTCTCCTAGAGCCAGTTACGCCGACTAACTCGATACCTACACGAAATCATCAGAGCGAAGCTTGGTATTTACTAATGATGCCATCATAACGAGGTTCGATACATTAAATTCTTAGCTTAGACGCAGTGATGGACGACAGTGAGCTTAAATACTTCCGTGTAATAATTGTAGTCTTACTACTGCTACAAGTTGAAGGTAAGTGAATAAAACACTGTTATGTAGTGCTGATATCCCACTGCACTAGGCTTTGTCAATGAATTGTTTCAGCTTTAAATTTCACCGAAATATGACAATTGTTCGTCACGGTTAACTTGTTTTATTGTTGGATATAATAGCTGATTTCTTTCTTAGTTGCACCTTTTTTACCTAATAACGTTTTTCTTATTTTAAATAGTGAAATAGCATTCATATAATGAAATAACTATGAATGCATTGTGATATTTCAAACAAATGTAGTTGCCCATTTTGTAAGACATCGCGTGTTTTTGTTTCGCTTCATTGAAATATTGCTATGTCATAAATAGACCTTTTTCGAGTTTGTTCTTTTACCACTGTAAAATTAGACAAAAGATGTAATGGCGCAGGCTTAGTCTCAAGTCAAGGTATATTATTCCTAAATACCAGCAGCGAGAAAAATATAAAATGTTCCCAATGAACAATTCACATTCCCGGAGTTTCCCAGAATTCATTACAATTCATTGCGCGCAAGCGAGGTCTTGGAAAAAAATATTAAAGCAAGCCTTAGATATACTGAAAAATTCACCAAAAAAAAACGAGTATAGTACCTACAAATTCCGATGAAAGTTCATAAGAAGGGTTTTGAGGAAATTCTCTAAAGTTTCCGTGCTTCTTCTGAAATGACATAATCAACGTTTTTCTCATGTAAATGCAAGAGTTCCCAATAAATACCATCATTTCTTAATATTTTTGTCCCCTGACCTTGCTTGCGCACTCAAAATCGTAAAGAATTCTGGGAAACTCCAGGAAGGTGAATTCAAAACTGGATTTTAATGTCTTTAATCCCATGGGTCTTTCTTGAAAAGGAGGCTAACCCTGCATAGATGCGCCTTTTGTCGAGAAGTACAGCGGTCTCGAGCAAATGTGGTAGGGATATATGAAGGACTTACCGCAAATGTAAACTGGACTATCAAGATTCTATAATTTCAATCGTTATGTAGTGCTTTTTCCTTGTCCTTGTCCTTCTCTATTTTTGTCTTTATTGAGTGGTTTTTTAAAATTAGCCAGTGGAAAAAAGTGAATGTGCATGTATATTAAGGCTTCCACACGTGCAAAAAATATTCTATGAAAAAATGACCAAATTCAGGGGGAATTACCAATAACTTCGATAGCATATTGATATCTAAATTTCGAATTAAAGTTCGATCTGTGCAAAGATCTTTGTGATATTTTCAATCAAGTGATTTTTCCCCTTAGACAGAATATTCAATTCAAGATCGACTCGCGTGTTTTCGTGTCGCTTCAATGAAATTGTGCTATGGCACTATAAGAGACGATCAAGAAAAAGGATGTGAGATGCTATATTTTTATCTGTTATTATACGTTACTTTTTTGGCTAAACTAGAGCAAAGCCCTATCTTCTTCGTGTCTTGGCAGGATTTAATTTAACCCGTGAAACAAGGTCAGTGTACATATGTAATGGTCAAGAAGATATAAAAGAAAACGTAAACAATGAAAATAGAGCGCAAAAAAACCGTGAAATAAAAATTGATTGTTACCGTGTAATAGTTTATTAATAGACACAAAAGAGTGATTTTTATTTGACCGTGAAAGAAAAATGACTACATTTAGTTTGTGGTAGTTGATAAGAAACAAAAGAAAACAATGGCTTTAGAGTTTTCTACCAACTATCAGTTTGTCTTTCCCTGGTCAAATGACAACCACTCCGACTTTAGGACCTTAGTACGCTAGTATCCTATTACACAAGTAGGCCAGTAGGTAAGCACCTTACTAAGCTATTACGCTAGTCTATCTACGCGCGTCAGGACGATGTCAAGCCTACAATATGGTTGGATTGATTATAGTATGAGGCATATAGTTCTCAGCAACGTGTATCCAGATAAGCGTCTTAGCATGGCTAGTCGTAATACTAAGTAAAAAAGAAGGGACAAAAAATATTAAAACGCGCAGCATACTATATATATGTCATTTTTGAAGGCAAACGGTACAATTTTGAGGGCTTGTATAATTGTAAATTCTAGCTCAAACCATCTCAAACTTTATAATTGTGTATTTCAAACAAGTGTTATGACCAGGTTTAAAAATAAAATGCTTCTTATGCACTTAACATGCTATAGCCGGGGATATCAGATAAACAAATAACATTTTTACCCTCTAAAACGGTTATATTTTTATTCAAGGTTGTCAAGATACTTGTGTCCCTATTGGTGTCGCAGACAAGAATGTCATACCAGATAGCAGTTTTACAGCAACTTCTATATATGATAATCGCTATGCTGCTAAAGGTGCACGCCTGAATACAACTGGAACATGGGAACCCAAAGGCAATAGAAACCCTGATGACTATCTACAGATAGACTTGGGTAAAGCGGTTTATATTTGTGCACTAGCTACGCAGGGAAATGCTGTCCATCGTACTTTAAATGAATGGACAACAGAATACAAGATATCCACATCTATTGATAACATTACATGGACTGTTTACCCACGTGACTCTTCGCCTAAGGTGGATATCACTGCTACATTTATTACATTTCAAAATGCAATCTCACCGACATATAGTTTCAGAAAAAATTAGTTTATCAACACCAAGTATTTAAATACAATTTTATTAAATGTGCTCACCAATTAGTGTTAATTTAAAAAAATACATACATGATTGAGATCAGACTCCCTCAACAGGGCTTTTCAGCTCAATTTACAAATCCTAACTAAATCGACCATATAAATCAAACATAAATGGATTAAGAATCTCAACTGGCAAGGAGGCAAACCAGTTGGCTATATTACAAGCATGGCCGAGAAACTGAATTTGAACTAATCGAAATCGGAACAAATTCAGCCTCAGCTAGTGGCCAGAGCGGGAATCGAACCTGGGACCGCCAGATTGCGAGACCATCGCTCTGACCACTCGGCCATGCTGCCTCCTACAATCACTTAATCAAAATGTAAAAGCCGCATGTTCTATTTGTTTTGTTTTATGTAGCAATAAACAAGTTAAATGTAATGAAATTAAAAGTTAAAAGACATAAACAAAAACTCGTCTCTCTTCTCAATCTTTTTTTAATTATGCTGACAAGTTAATGACTAGTCGATATTTCGTAAGTTGCTTGTAAATCAACAGGTTTTCAGTGCTTGTCTTTTTTTGTAAACAGCTATTCCCTGGTAACACAGACATTGATACTGTTGTCAAGAATGTTCTGGATATCCCTGTCCAGGCAAAACTGATCAGATTTATACCTACAAGGTGGCACAATTTCAAAGCTCTACGAGTAGAAGTGTATAGAGTGGATGTAAAAGGTGAGTTATTCAGTATTTGAATTCTAACATTAACTATCATTAATGATTCGACGTTATGAGTATCTGTTGAAACTCAACGAGGGGGACATGGGGGGGGGCATGGGGGGCATGGGGGGCATGGGAGGGGCATGGGGGGCATTGGGGGGGGGGCATGGGGGGCATGGGGGGGTTGGGGGGGAGGTGGGGGGTTGCCAAAATCCGCAAATCCGCAAGAAAATCGTGAAACCGCAAAACCGCTTGGGAAATTGATTAAAATTTGCATGGGTAATTTCGGTAATAAACGCACTTCAAAACTACTATATTTTAAAAGAATGTTACAACAAACGCTTATTTATACATTTGCATGCAATGCGTTGATTTAAAGTTTGTTCCGCAATGGAATATTGTTAAAGAAAGCGATTTCTCTAAGGAAAAGTACGTTACGCATGTCTGCAAGTAGCTTGGCCATATAAATTATAGTTTTCATTGGATCATTCCTTCAAATCCGCGATCCTGACCATTGTGGACGAATCCGAAAATGCGTTCTTAAAAATATCATTATCCGAAAATCCGCGCATAAAAGAAGGTTCAATCCGCCGATCCGCAAATCTCCATGTTTCCCTTCCCAACGGCATGCGCTTTTGAAGCCAACTGGCCGATCGTTACTGAAGATGCAGGTTAGCAGTTGCATAGGAATCCCGAGTAATAAGCAGTTCAGAGTGTCACGCCAGCGCGATAAAGGAGAATAAGCAATAAAATATTCCTCGTGACTATCTGCGAGTTCACTGTTTCAAGCAGGTAAAAGTGTTTACCTTCCTGTTAATGTCATATTTTGAACTGCCCTAGAGCTTTGCACGATGCCTTTTCTATATGAAAGTGTGTTTGGCTAACTTCTTACAGCTTACAACAAAATTCGGGGCTATCGTTCTCACCCTGTGTATTTTCTCCTAAAAGGTACCTGATTCCTATCCAGGTGGGCGTGACAAAAAATAATTTTTACTTCAAAAAATGGCAGCAACCTGAAAACAAGATATGTAGCATTTTTCAGTTTCATTAGCACTAAAGATAGAATCTTCTATAAGACGGCATCTTTTTTACTGGAAAAAAACCCCTAAGTGTAAACAGAACTAGTTTAGTATATATCATTTTATGTACTAAAACTCCCATACCGTATAAAATTGACAAAAATATACCATTCATGATGCACAATGGCGTACTTAATGGTTTCACTTCTTCACCAGATCAACAATTGTCATACACTTGTATAACTTCGATATCAACACAGTAAGCGCGCAAATATAGAGGGTATTGGACATTATATCCCACCGATAAATTTTTACATGCACTTATTGGCTAAAACAGGTCACGTGGTACATTTTCAGCGGACAGTTATCCTGTAATATTCCCCGTCCGAGGTGACATCCGTCCGCTCAGCGAAAAATAGAAATGAGAGGACAAAATTAAGTCCGGGGGAATAACAATTTAAAGAAATCTTCATTAGATGACAGTCACTACGATGAAGTTGATGAATTCCAACTAAGAGAAATATCTCTTAAATATGTTATCAGTGGATACGGTGCTACCGGGAGTACAAGTACTGAACAACAAAGAACGCCATTACATCCAATCTCACAGAACGTCTCCCAAGTTGCAGCTGTCACTACTTTGCAGAAATATTCTACCTTGAGCTCCATCCCACGTCATCAAAGTCCGTTTTATCCAAATTTGATTCTCGATCAACACCCTTTCCGCTTCTGCAGCACAGTTTCAATCCGATGTTTTGTAATCAGAGAGCCATGGCACCATTTTCAAGTCCAGCAACAGGCCAGAACTACACTGGTTGCACATTCAGCTACTTTTCCAACGAGCAAAAAGAACCAACAAAGAGAAGACGTGCTTTCATTCTTGACTCTGACGGTGGAGATTAAATTTGAAGGAGTTTTGAACAGTATAAACAGTTTTTCACTAACATTAGAACTTTGTGTTATGATAGTTTACCATGCGACTTGTCGTAGTCACGTGAGCATTGTAAGGTCACGTGAGCATTGTAATAAAGATTCTCGTATTTTCACTTCATGTTATATAAGATCATTATAGTAATCTATAACTATAGAAAACATATTTGAAAACAACCTATTAAAGACAATACTTCAGGAATACTCCATCTTATTAAGTGAGTAATATCGTAGATTTCAAAATGGATATAATTAAGGTAATTAATTACCTTAATTATATCCATTTTGAAATCATTTTGAATTCCGTAGAAATAAAACTAGAAATAAAATTCTCATAAAACTTCACACAGTGATAATTTTTGAGTTGCTTATCCCAAAAATGAAATAAAAAATGGGGGTCACCGTAGCCGTTTTTGCGCTAGATTGCTTTAAAGTACACCATCTTTTGTGTCTTGAGGGCTCAAGTTTCGAAGATCAAAATCGTGTCAAAAATAATTAATTTCTTAAATCTGAGCAGTGCTAGCTCACTAATATGAGCTCATTTTCTCTCTTTGGGCAATAGCCTAGTATTATGATGCAATAAATTGTTGTAAAAATGCGTTTGCTACAAGAAAGAATGTAAAATTGGTTAATAGTACGTGCCCTTGAAGCAGCGTGAAAGCACCTTCCGACCGTACGTTTTATAAAATATCTAAAAAACTGGAAATGGAATCTTGACTATAATTATATATGTGATAGAGAACCTTATTGCCGTTGATTTGAAAAAATAAAAAGAATAGGTGTCCGTGCTCGTTTCCGCGCAACGACGCGCTAAAGTGTGAAACAAGACGTCGTAAACAGCCTGTGACCGAAGAGGACTGAGGCGAGTAACTACTAAAGCGCCTCTTAGAGCGTGTCTACTGTTCAAAACTTCATAAGACTAAAGCTTGCATCATTTTAAGTCAAATATATATCTTTTACAATCAAACAAATCAAAATAGGCAAATCAAAATTATGCTATGCGCAGTAGAGATGCGCACTGCAAAACTACGGAATTGCCTTAAGTGGTAATTGAACTTTGTGTCATGCAATTTTGGTCTGAAATCATACTCCGCTATGCGGTCGTGCAATTTTGTAATTAGTCACTCGTATGATTTTAGACCAAATTGCACTCCACTCAGTTCAATTACTATTATATATTATTATTAGTAATATTATTATCATTTTTGTTGTCATTGTTTTTTACGTTGTTAATGTTGTTTTTGTTTAGTGTTGTTGTTGTTGTTGTTGTTGTTGTTGTTGTTGTTGTTGTTGCTTTTATCATTAATGGGAAACAACTTTCTTGGAAAAGTTAAATCATATGCATTGCTTTTTTCTTAGCTTCCGGTAATGTTATAAAAGAGTTATCCGACCAGACTCTGCCAGCATCGACAAACACTCAGGTAGACTTGGTATGCAAGGTACAAGATGTACTGATACAGAATATTGAATGGTATTTTGATGTTACTGATGTGACAAGCCTATCTAGTGGCATGATGCGTGGAGCTAACTTTGTAAAATCTGTATTAAAAGTTAACTACACGAATGCTGATGATATATACAGCAATTATCAGTAAGTACATGACACAAATAACTCATATTACTGATATGACACTCTACTGACTTTAAGGAAAGAGATTCGGGCCCTTTTCTGAACGTTTGGTTTGAACTTTTTGAACTTTTAATTCCGTCGTATATTCAGAGTTTTTTTAATATATGGAGTAAATCCGCAATTTCTAAAATTTGCTTTGTTTCGATACTTTATGTTTATCTTTTTTCAGTTGTTTGAAAAGTTCATCATCTGTGACATGCAGAAAAACTTTCATATGCAAAGCCAGGAAACAAAGTTCAACATGTGGTTTTGAGGTTGCTGAAGTTAAAGTCATACTCGGTAAGCTAAGATTCATCATCATTGAATAATTCTTAAAAGTTGAAAACTCAATATAACAATTTCCAGTCATTTTTTCTTAACTCCTATCAGTTATCAAATTACAGCTAAAATCTTTGCATCGCGACCTCCAACGTCGGTAGGTTTTTGACTTTTCTGATCCGTCCATCATTCTTGAGGGCAGAGCTTACATGAACTCGTTCAGTGATTGGTTGATTTGTAATAAGCTCCGTCCCCGAACTGATTGACGGATCAGAAAAGAAAGAAAAAATTAAAACAAACTCATAATTTGCTGGTCGCGATGCAACGATTTCGTTTGTAAGTGCAAATAAGTTCGATGTGAGCAATGTGGAAATAACACTTTTTTGAACTGTGAAAAATAGCTTCCTTTTTTCCTTTTATTATGGTTGAAGCGATGTGGAAATTAATAGCATTTTGACACTGTGTCCCCTTATTAGACCTAATTTGCTTGCCCCAATGCTTTCTCATTGCAGTCCTCTTGGAGAAACATTTGTTCGAGTGAACATTACTTCGCGTAACCGTATCTTCCAAAAAGATTGTGTTGGGAAAATCACGAGGACAGAGGTTCATATTATGTGCTTCTTGCTTGTTTTTTCTTTTTCATATTTGTATTATGGTTGCAGACTACCCTTCATCTCTATCATGGTCTCTTGGTGACATAACAGTTAACTCAGTCAAAGTTACATGGACTCAACCTACTCTTAAGGCATCGCAGGGTGTAATCACATCATATGTCATACAATACAATCCCAGTTTGAATTCTAGGATAATACCAGTCAACAAATCACCTCCTGCTAACAGTTTTATCATAAATGGTTTAACAACATGTACATACTATAATGTGAAGATCAAGGCGAGCAGTAAACTTGGCGATGGACCATGGGCTTCAAAGGCTTTTAGGACACAATCTGAATGTAAGTTTTATCAAGGAATGTTTTTATATCGTCTCCACGTTTGCTAAATTCTTTTCCATTAGAATCACAGACACATTTGAAAGACCGTAAAAGTATCCATGTAACGCTATTTTGTTGATATAAGTAAGGGTTATGGGTCGATCTGAAGCGCGACGGGTATGTGATATATCCACCAAGAGCGCAGCTCCGGATCGAGATTAATACTTTGAAAAACACCGCGTTGAAACGTTGAAAAATATTTTATGAAAACCATATACAATTGCTTATGCAAGCCTCTATATCCAGTGAGATAAACACTTTAGAAGATGTAGAGCACTCAACAAGCAAACACTCAAGTACGCCTCGTGCTCCTTAGTTAGCTTGCTTTTCTTGTACTCTACATCTTATCCAGAGTATTTATATCGAACAGAAAATATGGGCGCGCGTTTTATGTCGCTTAATTATCAAAAATTAGACCATTTAGACATCCCACTGGTAAAAACAAAAGACGAGTGGTATAGTTGTCCTAGTGGTGAAAGCACTGCCCATTCACCGCTGTGGTCCAGGTTTCAGTCCCATCTCAGGCACTGGATCATATGTGAATTATTGAGTTTGTTTTGATGTGTTGTTTTCTATCTTGCCACGAAGTTTTTTATCTGGGAACATGTGAGTTGAGCGTTGAATGTAAAATACTTAATATAGATAGTGAGTTTGAGTGTCAGATGATGAAGAACCACTAAATATGTGGACCTGCTGCTGCTAAAAGAGTATGCATATAGTATACTATGAAAGTAAGGCTCTAGGCCGGCATTAAAGTATACTTTGAAGGAAAGCTTTTAAAGAAGACGCCAGTTAAAACATTCATACAGAAAAGAAAAGGTTTTGTTTTTGTACCATAGCTCCAAGAACACCAAGAGGGCTTGGCATTACCAGCGTCCGTAACGATACAGTTCATTTACAGTGGAGGGAACCACCCTCACTTATACACCCACTTGAAAAATACATTGTAAGTTGAAATTTGAGAACATTTCAAATCGTAATAAATATGGAAGAAAATGAGGGTGAGTTAGATTAGTAAGTCGACATGGTGAATCATTTCTATCGAATGAAGCTTCGATTGATAACTAGCTCTAGTTACGACCACTTTTTAAAATTTCAGAGGTTGTCGCTTACTACAAGATTGTCAATAGTACAGTATAATACCTTATTATGAGGAAACATTATTGCTGGATCACTGATTGCAATTTATGGTGTTTGTACAAAAGACAAATGAGTTTTTAAATCTTCAGTAGAATTTAATTTGTAATTTTAATCTGACTGTGTTTTTATCAGTAAGTATGTCAGTAGCTATGTTGTATAGTTAGATGTTCTTATTTTTTTATTTGTTTTTTTTATTTTTTATTTTTTTCATTTCTTGTAGATCACTTATTCCGGAAAAAAATTATACACTTGTACTTGCACTGGATTCCAAGACAGTGGCAAAGAAGAAACCACTTCAAACAACAAGATCGTCACTGGCCTTTACCCAGCTACTAAATACACATTTAAAGTTTCTGCAGTGACAAAATGTGGCCAAGGGAAGCAGAGTAATGCAGTTGACATAATAACAAAAACTGGAGGTAAAAACCGTACTTATTTTTGTTTTGTTTTAACAGCTTTATTGGCCTTCAGATAATTACATATACAAAACTACAATACTACTACTAATAATAATAACAATAATAAAAAAGGACCAAAAGGGAAAGGCGCGAAAGGGACCTTGAGTCCCATGTAGGGGCACATCCCTACTAAAACGATAAAAACAATATAATAACCTTGGGCAAAACAAAAACAACTAGACGCCTAATAGGCGTTCACTCGGCTACCACAGGTAGCCCGAGTAAAAAGTTACATCTGTTGATTGCAAATTAAAAACTACAATAAACTTAGATTAAGTTACTAGAAAAAGCTATAGATAATACTACGAGAATAAACTAGAAATAAACTTTGTCGAAGAAAACACAGTTAAATGTATTGTTGCCAATGGCAACCACAGTTGTGATTCAGACTCCATGAGCATGGCCGTAAGAACCATTTCAAGTACAGTTTAAAAAGAATATCTTCAAAAGACCATCATGCTAGACAAAAAGTTAATCGAACATCAAAGTGTGCGTTAGCCTGCTGGCAGCACTACTCTATCTTCTTTGTGGTTATCGAGAAGTTCCTCAACATTAGAATTTAATAGACCTAATCCACGCTCCACAATGTGAATCCCAATTCATGCGTGACAAAACTCTAGAAGATTTATTTTCTTTTGTTTTTACTCTTAAAAATCTGATTTGGTAAAGCAAAACTGAAAAACAAAGAATATGCGGATTACTCTGAACAATGTCTTTAATTTATACTTGTCGCCTGTGGCATTGTTTCCTTCCGACCATAGTGTATTACTGATAATCTGACAAGTCTCAAAACAAAAGTCCATCGTTCCTAGGGAGGTTTGTCATACTGAATTGTCATTGTCATACGATGGATTAGATCTATTCAATCAGTCCCTTGAGTCCCAAAAGACACTGAAGCGGCTGCGCTTGTTGGACGAAAAAATACCGTATTGTCAATTTTTTTTAAATTATTTTGATATACATAGCTCCACCTGCGGCAATCGTGGACATTGTCTTTACCATTAAAAGTCCTGTGACTAATATTATGTTATGGAAAACGTCTGACATCAATGGACCAATAAGGTGAGCTTAACTCAGGGGCGGATCCAGGATTTTGCAAAGGGGGTGTCCCAAATAGGCCTCGTGAGAGATGACGTCACATCCAAGATGGCGGCCTCCTAACAATGGAATCATCAAATTGGGTTTTGCCGACGAGTAAGTACGGCGCTAAGGGAGTGTCCGGTGCACCTATGGACATCCCCCCTGGATCCGCCCCTGTAACGTCTACTGACTTCGAATTTGCAACGAACCTGAAATTTTTGTAGATATCGGGCTCGACCTGATTGCTCTTTCATTGACCAATAACCTTTGTTTCTCTTGTATAAGTAAATATCTAACGTTAGCGTGGTAAAAGTTGTGGACGAGGAGAGAGAAAACCATTCCTTTAATGAAGCAAAGCTAGTAAACTACACCAAAGCACAAGAAATGGGTTTGTCGTACTACATAGCTGCTCAACTAACTCCTGACCCCGACAACGTTCCAAAGGACTTGTTCTTTACTTTAGGAGATGGGAAAAAGTACGGAGGATTTGAAAATGTTAAACTGGAGGAAGGGAAAACCTATGAGGTTTATCAAAGAGCCTTGACTCAAGGAGAAGAGGTACCTTATCATAGGAAATTTTCAATCACAGACATTTCGCGATTTTGTAAGGTGACTCGAAGTAGTTGTTTTCAGACCGCACCGCACATTTTCATTTGGCGCAATGGACAACGTAATGCGCACCAATGGACTTGGTTTCTACACCAAATATGAGGATAACTGAGATTGAAGTTTTATATGATGTTATAATTATTCGATCAACATTTTTAAATTAGCGAAAATCGAACATCGTCAAAATTGGTTTTCCTCTAATATCTCGCAAAATTGATGAGCTTCAGATAAGCGGAAAACTGCATTAAAAAATCCATACAGATGCTCAACATTTCAAAGTGATTTTAGGAGATTTAATCTGTTTGATTTTCTTTAAATCACCAAAGTTTCCACAGATGCTGTATTTCTATTCTTCGACATAACGGCAGCGTAAAAAGTACTCGAAGTACGCAAAACACCACGAGAACACTGTGGAAATATTGCTAAAATATACACTTACCTTACGTAAAAAAGCCGACTTTCAACTCTTCATCGATGTCAAGATAGATTATTTTCTTTACACGTCTCTCGTGAGACATTTTCTCCGCAACTTGTACATCAGAAGTTGTTTTTGAAAATCTCAAAAACGCAGGATTATTTTCATTTGGCGCAATGGACAAGGTAATGCGCACCAATGGACTTGGTTTCTACACCAAATATGAGGCTAAGATTGAAGTTTTAAATGGTGTTATAATTAAATCGATCAGCGTTTTTAAAATAGCGAAAATCGAACATCGTCAAAAATGGTTTTCCTCTAATATCTCGCAAAATTGATAAGCTTCAGACAAGCGGAAAACTGCATGAAAAAATTCAGACAAATGTACAACATTTCAAAGTGATTTTAGGAGATTTAATCTGTTTGATTTTCTATAAAATCCACGAGAACACTGTGGAAATATTGCTAAAATATACAAATAAAAAAATTCGGACATCGATGAAGAGTTGGAAGTCGGCTTTTTTACGTAAGGTAAGTGTATATTTTAGCAATATTTCCACAGTGTTCTCGTGGTGTTTTGCGTACTTCGAGTATTTTTACGCTGTCGTTATGTCCAAGAATAGAAATACAGCATCTGTGGAAACTTTGGTGATTTAAAGAAAATCAAACAGATTAAATTTCCTAAAATCACTTTGAAATGTTGTGCGGTCTGAAAACAACTACTTCGAGTCACCTTAATTCATCCACTTAAGTTGCTTACAGGAAAAACACATTTCAGATCGAGAAGTGGTGGAAACGAGCAGTGGTCGAATCTGCGCAATTCAACTGAAATGGTTTCCACAACGATTCCAACGTTGCTCCTTTTATGCAGGCTAGAAATCGGGTCGATAGAGAGCATATCCCGTAAATTGCTTATCCGTTACGTTTTTGACATTTGACATTGACAATGTTTATTATCAATTTATTGACATTGTTTCGTATTATCAAAAATTCGGTTTATAAATTTCAATACTCCACTGAATCTGCAAATAGTTATTTTAACACAACAAGTAAATTTCTCGCAATCTGATTCGGTGAAACCCATGTTCGATCGGAGGCGAAAGTAGTGAAAAATGTCTGGGCATGCTCCTAGTCACGTCTTGGTGCTTTTGTAATCTTATGCAAATTTCGCTTTAATTTGTAAATTCGCTGGAATTTAGCGCTAGCATGCTGATAAATCATCATGAAACACATTTCTGACGCAATTTTTATTGA